>JARHVA010002433.1:1900000-1905000 GCA_037957365.1 Torreya grandis | reverse complement strand
TTGGGAAATTGAGAACTAAGCTCCACTCACAATATCACTCTTAGTAAAGCATACCTAGTATACCTAGCATATGCAACATCACTCAACATCATAATATATTTTCACTCTATAGTGTTCTCTCTCTACGCACACCCAACATCACACAACTTCATGTGTTTCACCCTTATAGGTATGTTCAAGTATGCTTTCTATTTTTCCTTTATCCTAGTATTTTTCTTTATTTTATCACTATAATAAAGGGGAGTAAATATAATCATATAAAATGCAAAAATTGGTAACTTGAGCGTGAATTTTGATACCCAACCCATAGGTCCCTCTTGCTTGTTCTCATGACCCTCATAGGCATTTTTTCACTAATTATTAGTCATCTATAGCCTTCCATACTTAATCCTGGCTTAACTAGACTACTCTTTCCATGAGTAATCCATCCCCTTAGGCCTTGTTATCTTAGGATAATAACACCACACTTGGACTATAGCACTACTGCCACTTGTCTACTTTTGGCAGTCTTTTTTAAATGCATTTTTGGCCCCAAAAATTAGTTTCTTCTAATTCCCCATCCTTCTCCTTGTCATCCTAATACAAAAACATTCAACCCGTAACCAATAGATCCCTATAAAATCCCATTCAAAGATCATTTGGAAAGGGTTGGATATTATCACTAAGAAAATAAGAATACAAGCAAGACTACTCAAGCAATCTTCCCTATTCTTTGCATACAACTAGATAATATACTTAAAAGCTTATCCAAATCCTTACACTAGTCCATAGCCACCTCAAGCACATCTATTTTATCATTTTTCATCTTCATACACATTATTTCATAAATCACATCAAGTGGGAGAACTATATATGACTTGATCCCTCTTCATAGTATTGGTATGTAGGTAATGTGCCAACAGAAGGGATGTG
This sequence comes from Torreya grandis, assembly GCA_037957365.1. Taxonomy (NCBI): domain Eukaryota; kingdom Viridiplantae; phylum Streptophyta; class Pinopsida; order Cupressales; family Taxaceae; genus Torreya; species Torreya grandis. The sequence continues at coordinate 1,904,088 of JARHVA010002433.1, read as the reverse complement.
GATACATGTTCAATTAATATTACACACACTAACCCCCACTCTTTCTCAAAAAATTTAAAATCACAATGGAGTATAGGGTTTGAATAGAAAATTTGATCTATAGGGAACTGTATAGACTTCCAACTATTGAAACTTCATAGATAGGATCACATAGGCATAGTGAACAAAAACAAAAAAGATCAGATCTCCTAGACAATAGTGGTAGAGGTGGAATATAGTGTCAATGCCACTCCTATTCACTTTTTCTGCTCCTATCCAATCATAAAATGAAGGTCAAATCCTATTTTACAATAGTGTCTTAGTCTTGCACAATGAATCTCAGACCCTATCTTAGTTGTATTAGTCAATTTTTAGTCAAGTCTTGTTTTCTCCCTCTTATTATTATTTTTATAAAGGGCAAAATTGTAATCTAATTTACAAAAATTAGTAGCTTAACTATTTCATATTTATTTACTAATTTTACTACTCAAACCCTTTAACTAAATTGGGAATAATACACCAATATTCCCAAATAGGTTAAATCAAAAAGCATGTTTCATGTGGTTGTCATGCAAAGTCATGATGGACTATGCATTTTTTAGAGTTTAAATATTTCAAATATGATAAGAATTAAATTAATATTTATCCCTCTATTTTGGTAATAATGTTTTGAATAGATTTAATTTGATTCTAAAAATATATATGCCTAGTAAACTATCATAAGATCATCTTAGAGGTGGACCAACTAGACTTTATTTGATTCCAAATGTTAGACTTATATGTCACTTATTGTATCATCATTTATTCGACCCTCACACTTTATATTATGTAAAATAAAGCCTAGATCTTTCTCCATCTTTATCATTTCAATAATATGATGTTTTTATTCCACTTATTTATAGGAATATTATTGTAGAAGAAAAAAAAACCCCTTCAAAAGGTTCTATTATTACCTTACAATAGAAGTAATACCATATACCAAAAATATTTTAGTTGTTATAACTACCTTCTACTAGGAGTTATTGTATAATGTATCTAACCCAATTTATCTATTATGACTAGAGTAATATGATACTATAGTAATTATTGGGTGACACTACCTTCAACTATAATTATTATCTATACTTATTATCCCTATCACCACTGAAATGTGATACTGATATTCCCTATTTATATTATAATATGCCGAGGTAGTTGAAAGGCATTTTATATAAATCTAGTTGGGATTTATGATAGGTGAAAATAAATAATATGTATACTTGCATTATTCTTATATCCTTATAATCTGTCCCAAATGTGGTACCAAAAATGAGAATTATAGTTTTCTTTCATTTTTCTAACCCTGTAGTGATAACTCTAAAGTGATATGTATTATTGATGCAAGGGATATTTTTTAATATTAAATTTTAGTATGTATTAATACACAAATTATAGTGAAAATAATAATTGAAATAAATATCAAAATTGTACTTAAACCTTATACACTTTAGGTACTGATGGTGATTCATTATTCATGATATTGCCTCTTGTTTGAGATATACTCTATATTGATTTAGGTATGAACTAAAGATTAATTGTCATTAATGTGATTTTATCTTATAATTGGTCCTCTATAATGAATTATAAATAAAGTGATCTATGATTTTTTTCAACTCTCTTGGACTCTATGCATAGACCTTAAGTTCACTATAGATGTAACTTAAAATTATGAAAAATTAAGTAGTTTTACTAGTTGATTAAGGTAGAACTAAGTTATGTAGTTATTATAATATTAAAATTTATATATGATTTAATATTTAATGATAATGATAATCTTAACTTGCATTATTTTTTTCTTACTTAGGTAGCATCCTCACACATCTGATTTAGCCATTTTTAGTGAAAATTGTTAGGTGGATATCAATACATTTCAAGGCTCTGTCTAAAATAGAGTAGTTGTGTGGAAAGATAAATGTTCTTGGATATTCTTCTTATGTTAAAACTATGACTTTCATGAGAGATTATTTTACTATCCCCATTCTTACACTTAGTGGTGTGACTAACATCATGCTTCTATTACTAGATAAATTTTTTTCAATATCAAATTTAGAAAAATGGAAGTTGATATAGTATATAATCACATTAATGTGTTTGTGTACTATTTTTAGTTATGTTTTAATAAATTACATACTATAAATACTAAAGTTAATATAATTTATAAAATTTTACACTATCTTGATGTGTCTTCATTCATAAATCTAAAAAATAGGTAACTCAAGTATAAGTAGTTTTTAAATAGGTTTAAAGAGAAATGTGTATATCCTTAATATATTATACTTCTATTATAACTCTAACTACCCTATCCTTGGTGTTTTTTACTATGGAAAAAAAATTCATTAAATCCATTGAGGGAACCATTAAGATAAAAAAACATAATAGTCTATGTACTTTTCCTCCACTGTATATTATATAAATCTATATGTTTGTTTATTTGGTTATTATACCTGAAGTACAATCATGTTCTACATGAATAGAAGTGACATTGTGATGCATGTTGGATGTCATGTTTATACCTTAAAAACATTGGTTTTTCACTACCTAAAGTATTATAAATGGATCATATTATATCAATTCATAAAAAATGTACTTATTAGTTTTTAACAACATTTTATCCTATATTTTCATAGAAAGTATGGTTGAACGTAACTTTATACTAATGGTGAGAGTAATTTTAGTATTTATTAATGAGAGTGAAACACTATTTTAAGTATTATGGGTCTTTATTTATGTTGATAATCATGGAATAATGTTTTAATGCTAGGCTATTAATATGGTAGTTAGTATAAGGTTAGTGATTCTTAGTAGGACCACATTGAATGGTAAATCATGATTGCATGAAAATTTTCCATCATTTTATGTATTTTTATATGGGTTATGCATAATAATATTTTAAAGACTAACATTATTATACTCCTAGTGTACCTATTTACAAATAAATGTCTTGTTTGGAAATTCAATAACGTATTAGAGTCACTAGAACTATGATGCATTCTATGATTGATGGATGCATTATGACAACCCATCTAGTCGTTAATCCATGTTCAGGAGTAGGAAATAGTTCTATGGGATGAAAACATAAAATTAATACTCCATGGGGATGGAGTATAACCCTAAACCTTATGATAATGATTTTTGGAGAAGATAAAGTGTACTTATGTTGTGAGCAGTTAATTGTAGGTGATATTGAATTTTTTAATGACATTTGTTTACACCATATACCTAAATCATTGTAAGATTCACCTTAATATTTTTATAAACCTCTTAGTAGAGGGATTCCGAAATAATAATATTCCATGAGAACTACCAAGGATGATAGTGCATGAAGGTGGATTTACATCATTATTTAAACAAAACATCACTAGGTTGGTTTTTATGTGATGTTATAGATACCTCACATTTTAGAGGATTTTGGTCCCAAAAAAGGTTTTTTAGTTGGGGAGGAGATGTGGAAACAAATATTCCACCTTTTCCTTTGAGTTCCTCTTAGATTACCTTGGTATATTCCCCTTGAGTCTAATATATGAACACTCTTGTGATATTCTTTATGTCTGTCTAAATGTTCACTACAATACTACTTACTCAAACTCTCCTTATAAATCTATAAGTAAGTATTATATGAAAGGAAAAAAATATTCTTATTCTTCCTCATATATCATGTATGATTCATAGAAATTAAATTTTTCACAATTGAAAATTAAGTACATCTACATGAATGTGGGTAGGTCATTTTTGAAATAAATCTCACCAATATGCTCTAAAATGTTAAAAGGGCCATACTTTAGTTGTTAAGCTTCCTAACTTGTCATTATAATCTATTTTTAATTAAATATAGGAATACCTTATCACCTAACCTGAGTGTGTGCTCTTGGAGGTGCTGCTCATGCACGACCTTGTAGTTTTATTGAGATTTATCTAATTGATATTCTATCTTGAGGTTGATTTTCCTAATTCTCTAAATGAAAACTTCAACCCTCATCACATTTGAATCTTACTTGTATATCTTTTACTCATGTTATTATGCAATATAAATTGAAATAGTTGGAAATAACATAAAATTATTAAAATGGTTA
>JARHVA010002433.1:1775000-1897500 GCA_037957365.1 Torreya grandis | reverse complement strand
TTTAGGTAACACTAATGTCAAAAGTGGAGCCATGAATTTATAGTTAAGAGGATAAGTTTCTTGACTTGTAAAAAATAATGAATTTTTTATATTATAGGAAAAAATGGTTTATAAGTAGGCACACATATCTATAATTGTAATCATTACATGTTTTTTAAATTTAATATGCAATATATTTAATAATTATGTAATGAAAATGGTAATATCATTGTATAATAATTCTAAGGTATAACTTAATCATTAAATGTCATTAGCCTTCCTTAGTAACTCATATTACCTAAATATCTAATTTGATTTGATTCTGATTAATACTAGATGTCAAAGGGAATGCATGAGTCCTTCTGTTCATCTTCCCCATATACCTCAAGTTCATGATAACTACCATCCCACCACCATTATTCTCACAATGATTATATGTGATGTTTCAGTCTACATTATCATAACATTAAGAGGTAGGGTGCCCCACCATGTGCAATAGAACAAAGGTAGTCAATATGTTACTCATCCCCATCCACCTCTCAAAAGGCCAACCAATTAAAGAAAAGTTTTTAATATCATTTATTAAATAAAAATAATCAAGGTAAGATTTATATCCTTTAACTACTAAAGATTTCATCCCTCTACAAGGATATCTTATATGATGCTTCATGTGATACACCTTTTCCAAATGATACAAAGCCTAGATATTTTTCCTTCATTATGAATGTATAAAAGAATGACGAAGAAATTATTTCATTTGAAAAGGAATATCTCCTACCATAAATACAATATAATAACATCTCTCTTTGTTTATTTAAGTAAAAATTAAAAATACAAGAGCAAAATGTATCTTGATAGATAATGGATTATGATTGAATATATGAAACATAACATTTTCAAAAATATTGGGTGTCAATACAAATACTATTCTAAGTTTAGATGTAAAAATAAGAGTTCATCCCTCTACAAGGATATCTTATATGATGCTTCATGTGATACACCTTTTCCAAATGATACAAAGCCTAGATATTTTTCCTTCATTATGAATGTATAAAAGAATGACGAAGAAATTATTTCATTTGAAAAGGAATATCTCCTACCATAAATACAATATAATAACATCTCCCTTTGTTTATTTAAGTAAAAATTAAAAATACAAGAGCAAAATGTATCTTGATAGATAATGGATTATGATTGAATATATGAAACATAACATTTTCAAAACTATTGGGTGTCAATACAAATACTATTCTAAGTTTAGATGTAAAAATAAGAGGATTTTACTATATCCCTCACTAAGTTCTTATTCACCAAATTTGATTTTTTAGTCAAATTGGGGCACCTATAGGTAAAAAATTGAATTTATAGGTCTATATGAGGTCTAATATATTGTCATGAGGTGTTTCATAGGTCATTTGATGCCATTAAATGTTATATTAGCTTTGTTCAATTAGTTTTTATGTTCTTATATCATTTTTGGGTCATTTGAGGGTCAAAAAGATGCATTTAATGATTTGTAAGGGTTTATTGAGAAATGTGAAAGTTTAAAAACATTATGTCATGCCTCATGTTTCATTATAAGTCTTAGATAACTGGCATTACTAAAAATATGGTAGGTTGTTTAGATAGAAGGTAATTTTCTTGGCAAAAAAGGAGAAAATGGCACTTGTATAGCCTCTTTGGGAAGTGTACCACTTGAAAAAGGTTAAAATGTGAATATTCAAATTAAAAAAATCTCAATAACATGTTTTTTTTAATATCTAGAAGCATCATTCATTTCTCAAAACTATTTTTCTCTCTTTTCACCTTTCTAGCCACACAAAAGTGACTTGTAGATTTATACTTGGTACAATCAACACAAGGGGTTTCTAGTAGAATTCTTTTTGGAGGTTTTTTTAAACATAGGGTCATTCAATTTAATATAAATAATTTGAATAATTATCAACTTTTATTTATAAATCATCCATTTGAAGTTTATTGTTCAAATCTACCTATCAATCTATGCAACTTTCAGGGTTTGGTCTTGTTTGGGAAAGTTCATACAATCTAATTGTTGAGATTACTTGAAAATAATTTTGACTTATACAATTCCCCCATACTTGGTTTCATGCTTCATGATTTTTTTATATGCTAATCATCTCAATTTGTACGAAGATATAATTTTCCAAGTTATGGGTAATTTTCACCATTTTCAAGAGTTTTATGCTTTGTCAATGGATTTAGAGTGTTGTGTTAGATGAATATACAGGTTTTAAAAGTCTCCTTTACTCCCATTTTCATCTTTAATCCAAGTATAATTTATTATCATAGTTGTACTCCATTCGTCACACCAACCAATCAATCTAGAGACCCCTACCTGCTCTTTTATAGGTGTATGCAAGAATTTTTCACATTAGAATAGTGTTATGGATCTTGTCTCAATAACTAATTGATAAAAAATATGCATTTTAAATGTTTGACAATAGTTTTGAATTATTTTGAGGCCATTCATATAACCTTGTTATTTAATTTCATGCTCACTGTCCATATATATAGTCAAATAACATCTAGAGGCCCCTGATGATGTTATCCTGAGGTAAATGTATTGGTGATGATTTAAATAATTTTAAAAATGAAGGATTAAATTGAGGTTTCTAGATATATATACAACTCCTAAGAGGCTAAAACAATTATCACTTCCTAGATTATACCTTGTTGCCTATACACCTGAGGATCACCACCTACAAGTGGTCTAAATAGAGAGTTTAGAGTCCATTTTGGAAGCTTAAAATATGATTTTACATATTATTTAATGTGTTAACATGAAAAAATTCCATGGTAGACCTCATACGAAGGACTATGAATTAAGAACAAGTTGATAATCAACCAAAAGCATGAAATGGTTGAGTTTAGGATTATTTTCACTAAATGGGAAAAATAAAGGCCCATGAACATTCTTTGAATAGCATTATACATGGCCACATGAACTTTTGATACATTATAATGACCTTTACTAATATCCCTTAGCATGTAAAAAACCCTTTCCAAGTTTTAATGGTAGATGATAGAGGGAAGGTGGTCTTCAAAATCCCTCAAAGTGCCTTAAAAAACACTGATTATGAGCAATGTCATCTACAAGCCTGAGTCAATAATGACTTTTTTTTTAATTTAGGTTGTAACTTGACCATATATACATGGTTATAAGTTTTTAAAAAGTTTAAATGGGTTTTTTTTTTATCTAATAGTGATTAAATAAGTTCATAGGCCATGTTAAGACTCTCATACTCACCCTTAGTTTGTACACTATTGACAATGACACCTACAGTTGCATTAAGATGAAAGGTACCTTGAAGTAACAACTAAAAAGGGATATATTTGAGAACATGCATTTAAAAATAATACTAATATAATAATAATATACCTAATTATAATTATAGGAGAGGTAGATACAATTATTTCAAGCCTAAATTACAAATATAAACCTACATGACCCTAAAAAGGCTCTCACATAATCAATTGAAGGTGACTGGGTAGATAGTGAATAGGTTATTTAATATGAAAGTGCATAAGGATGATATTTAAAGGTATAATATAAGGTATAATCATAAAAAAAAAAAACCAATAGGCCTCTAAACATTTAGTTCAAGCTTAATCAATTTAAAAAGAGCAACCTACAGGCAGGGGCAAGTTAAATGTCTCAATCATAATAAAAAATTTAGTTTGAGCCCAAGGAATAGACAAGTTTTCAAAGTATATGGAAAATATCAAATGATTATAGTTATCATGTTTTATGGGAATAATTTTCATATCTTTAACCAAGCATTAAGGAAGTAGACGTGAACCTTTAGGTGCCTTTGCAAATGTAAAAACACAGCCAAAAAAGATGAAACATAGTATGGTGAGTTGCAAAGGGTATTAAGGGTACATGAAAGGTTAGGATATTAAATATAAGATGGAAAAAACTACATAAAGATAATTTAAAATTATGGAGCCTTATGAACATGGAAATAAATGAATAAGGAAACCCTAACTATGCATCATATAGTCCACCAAGGAACCCTATATACAGTTTATCTTTTCCAAAGGTTTGTCTTGAGTTTTGTGTGAGTTGAAGGGGAAAATGATGAAAAAAAAGGATAAAAATTTGTAAAAAGTATGTTTATGAGTTGCGGAGTCTCATAAAATGGATAGTTTTTTTATTGTATAGGAGAGTTACCCCTATTTTGTCTCAGATAGGGGGTACTTTCCCCATGCACAAACGTTGGCAGTCCAGGAAGAGATGAGTAAAAGGATAGTCAAGATTTGTTTGAACATGTAAAATGAGGTTGGAAAAGATTAATTATACCCAATAAATAATTAATAACCTTTCAAGGAGTAATGAAACCAAATAGGGCACTCTATAATCTTAAACTTGTAGGTAGACTTAGTAAGGAGTAGGCCTAATGCCCAAATGAAGGGTCATATGAAATTTTATCCATATGTGAGAATTTAAAATGATTGTAACATGTTCATGAGGTCACTATATATGTTTTTAGCTACTAATAAGTAGGGAAATACTTACGAGGTCATTTTTGGACTTGAAGCACAAACAAGCTATAAGAACAACATTAGGCCTATGTTCAAATTGAAACCCTTCCACACTTATTAGATGAGGTAAACTTTAAATTGTATTGGGATATGTTTTTTATTTCATATATTATTTTTAAAATATAATTTAATGCATAGGAATCATAATAAAACCATTTTTGGGTCAAAACTCTCTCAAGTATGCTTTAAAGGTGCAAGGAAGAGCTCGAATAGGAGAATTTAGGTGTTCATATCTCACCTAAGTATTTGAATGGTAATAAAAGGAATTTTTAAGAGTTCAATAAGGTACTAAAAAAAACATTTTTTGTAATTATTATAAAAATACAATGTTAGGATTTTATGAAACAAGCTTAAGGGTCAAAATAGGTCTAAAACCCTACTAAACCCTCAACCAAGAATAATTTATGAAAATGACTAGATAGCTATTCAAATTTACTAGTTTTACCAAAATAGATATTTTAAGTTTAATATTACTATCTAAATCTCCAGCTCATGTTAAATATCTATACATAATTGTATGAACATGGTGTAAAATAGGCTCTTTTTGACAATTTTTTGTGTTTTCAAGGTTTTATAAGGAGTTAAGAGATGAAAAAAAGTTTTAAGGAAATATTGAGACTTAATATACCTACCCATATTCATTTAATTCCCTTAATTAACTTATAAGTAACCCAAATTGGTGATTCAAGTCAACCAATCAAATCTAGCATATTGGACAAGCTAGTGAAGAAGATGAAAACCTTCAAGTGAGCTCATTTTAAGGTGTGTCTAATGATTATATGGAAATTTAAGGTCTTGAAATATTTAATTCACTCCATCCAAGATATTTTCATGGATAAATAATGCCTTTTTGGAAGCCAAGTGTGTAGGGTGCATGAAAGGAGTTACTTTTGGAATACAGATGATGATTTCTACTTTCTAGTTGATTCCAAAAGACCAAGATACAACAAATTCATGGAGAGTCATGTTTTATGTCCCTACCATACATTTATATCATCATAATTTTTCCTAATAAGTTATGGGATGTTCAAATAGAGATAATAATGAAGGTAGTTTTTCTACTAAAAATGGTGAGTTTTATGCCACTTTTCATGAAGTTTATGCCTTGAATTAACACTTGTATCTCTTAAAATTTTATGGTTCATCCAATATCCTCTTCACATGAATAATTAACTTCTTGGATGATCTTGAAAGTCTCTTATTTACCCTTTAAACCCCCCCCCCTCTCTCTCTCTCTCTCTCTCTCTCTCTCTCTCTCTCTCTCTCTCTCTCTCTCTCTCTCTCTCTCTCTCTCTCTCCTCTCTCTCTCTCTCTCTCTCTCTCTCTCTCTCTATCTATCTATCTATCTCTCAAAGAACCAACCATTTTGGCATTGTATTGGATGCTCCACCTTAGTATGGTGAATCCCTACTAATTTTAATACCTTTTTATCAATAAAATTACTAATTTCTACATCATCCATGACTTTAAATAGTGTTCTTTTCTTGAATGTTGAATTTTCTAAGTGAAGACTATGTATTTATTAACATTGTGTCTCATTCTCTCACCTATTTGTAGTTTCTTGTTATAGGGCATGTGATTTGTTATATCAAATCTAAAAGTTTAAGTGAGTTATTCTCTTCATTATTTCCACTAAATTCCTCTTTTCTAGTCCTCCTCACTTTAAACATTCATCCATAACCCCACAATGTAACAATGATGCAAGACATAGATTGGAGAGTGTATGTTTAGTTTTCCTTTAATTTCAAGTGTAATATGCATATGTTTGAATATCATAAATAAATTTGGTGTATCACCTCCATTAGTTTAGTTTTATTTTATTTATATCTCTCCTTTTTCATCTCCCAAATTTAGTAGTAGTTACAATCCTAAGTGGTACATCAAAGGAGCTATCCCTATCTAGAGACTCAACTCATTCCTTAGGTTGCCCACAAGCCTAGAGATGATTCCATTGTGCCACTTGAATGAGGAATTATTTTCATATCATTAAAGTGTGAAAATATAATGAAAATAGTTCTTATAATAATATAATTATATGTGATAGTAGTAGTCGAGACATTGAATACCAAGTTGTAAGTCATGCCTAATCATTTACATTGTAACTTACTCTTGGATCAACCATGGAAACATGATATGGAAGTATCACCATATAAATTACACATATACATTATATTCATATAATGTACATTTGTATACATGTCTTTTAGATAATAATCCCTTTAAATATTTCAAAATGAACTAACCTAATAATAAAGGTATTTCAAATTTAAAATCTATTCATAATTTCAAAATGGCTCCATCATATATTATATAGATAAAATCCATGCATATTTAGTTGGATAATGAATTAAATTAAATGAAAAGGATAAAATTAAAAATTATTCAAGAAATTAATAAATAATAAAGGAAACACATACTAATGTTCAAAAATAAAAAGAGGCAATACTAGATCTTCCCTTATGGGTTAATTTCAAGATCAAAATTGTATATTCACAAATAATGATGATACTAACAATGATGATAATTAAATTCAATGTAATATATATTATTATTTATTAAAAATAAATGTTATACCTATGTATATATATGGGTACCTATCTCATACAATGCTTACACCTAATGGTTTGGGAGAATATAGGGATAATTCATATATAAATAATATTAATAAATCAAAATTTAATCCTCAAAAGAAGTCTAAAATGAAAAAATGAAAGACAATACTTCAATAAAATATAAATATTATGATTAATTCTTTCAATTATATCTCACAACATAATCCTCATATGATAAGTACACAATTAAGGTAAATTTTTATGAACTCAAGGATGACTTGGCCACAAGAACAACTATAAACTATGCAATGTATCAAAGATAATAGACTGAAATTCAATAAATAATATGGATTTTATGGATGCAATGCCTTACATGAAATTTTAATTAAAAACAATCAAGATAAACCAAGCATAATAGTATAAATTTTACTAGATGAAAAGTTGATTATGTTGTGTACTACTAGACATAGATCTATGGGTCGTTTATCTCATCTAAAAGGCAAATCATATTGTGATTACCATAGAATCACTAGGTGTAAGATATATAATTGTGTAACATTGTAAAAAATATTTAAAAATATAATAATGAAGATATCATTAAGTCAATATAAATATAAAAAGTACAACCAATCATAAATTCTATTAAAACTCAATATAAAGATAGATCATGCAGGAACTAAAAACATCCACAAAGGGATATTTTGACTATCTATATTTTTTTAAAGAATAAGTGATGGTAAGAGGTTAAATTAGATGTATAAAAATGGCCAAATACATTCATAATTTTATATTTTAAAACATATAGATCGTGATATATATGTGTTACAACATCTCATACATTGTGAGGAATCAATAGGATATATCACATTATTATTTTCCTATGGCCTAAAAGTTGTAGACACACTTATATTTATGATATGTATAGGAGACCAATCAAAAATCACATTGATTAAAAAGTGCTTAGAGATGGATGTCATAGTATATGAACCTAATAAGTGCATTATATTCACATTTTAGGGTAATACAATCAAAATCTACCATGATGGAAATGATGATAATTACAAAATCAGGGATCTAATAATAATTTCAACTCTAGTATTCCATAATAAATAACATGAGTATTCACATAAAATGGAAAAACATGTGGTTTTAATTCATAAAATATATGAAATAACAAAGGTAAAGGTGAAGGTCATAAACAAATGTTGGTATGATGAAAATAATGATGATGATTTATGGGTATTTGACATGATTCTATATATAGAAATAAGAAATATTCTACTAGATCCATAACTCGATTATCCAAATACTTTTTTTTTTTTTGGGTCTATAAAATTCACATTTTTAATATTCATTTTTTTAAATAAAAAATCCAAAAAATAAAAAATCAAGACCTAAGAATAGCATGTTGAATTGCTAGTCATTGGTTTATGTTATTTATCAAATTTATAATAAATTACATATTTTTTCATGCACACATGCATTTAAATTTATATCTAAGTGAGGTTTAATAAATAAAAGGTATTCATGATACATGTATGTATATATGTAGGTAATTTTTACACCTAGGTCCATGCTAATACTGGGTACATTTCATTCTATAGGTCACATTATTACAATTTATATCTTTTTATGACCCTTCCATTTATCATGTTTGGACACATTTATTGCTTACATATACATTGATATTAATTATATTCTTTATAGTGATACATTTATTGGATAATTTTTTTAATTTGTTATGACATTGACATAGATTGATGGTATATAATAGCTCAACTTTTTATATGATTAACTATTTCTATTTCATTTCATATAGGCTAATCATTGATTGTGATTTATGTGTTTGTTGTTTTATTGTGTGACATTGATTAATTGAGTATATAATGGTATGAATATTTATTTTTGTTGATAGTTACACAATTATGTGACATAAATTTATTGAGTGTGTCATTGCATAACTCTTTCTTTATGTGGTTCTTTTATGTAATTGGAAATGCATCATGTCCATAAATCAATCCTAGATCGGATAGGATAGAGCACACCTAGACTTTTGATTGGGGGCATATAATTATTAAGTAGGAGGATGACCAATGTTAGGATTTGATAGATATGATTAGGGGATCACTTGTTAAAATACATCATGTAAAGTAGGGTTCTAAAGCTTACAGTCTAATATAATCACACAACAACCCTAAAAGAGTCTTATGATTTAATATTTCACTAATATAATAATAAGAAAATTAAATCTAATCTAGTGCACACCAAATATTATGACACAAAGTGGGACCTAGAAAATAAATAAATAAATAAATCAACTAAACATGTATAGGAGACATATACTCACATCAATGTATAGCGAATCCTAATACATGAAAGAGAAGAATAAAAATGTACTATCTATTTAATCCTACAAAGGAGAAATAAAGTTATGAATACGTACCTTTGAAGATGAACCCATTGAACCTCAATATCCCCTTGGCCAAGGTGATTTAAAAAATATTATCTTGTTATTTAAATATAACTAATATAAATCATCTCTAAGCTATATAGCCTATATAAGCATCCAAAAGACTTATCCACAAGACAAGATTAGAGATCCAGATAAAGTATTAAACCCTAAAGCTTTATTACCCAAGTAGAATGGTCAATAAGTATGTGTTCATTCACACTTATTCACTTAGTTATTTTTTATTATGAATAGTGGTTAATGAAATTGTATATACAAGTAGAAATTACCTTAAAATCATTTGGACATGTTGATTGTGCTAGGTTGACCTAGCACATTTTTGGGTTAACTCACTAGGTCTATCCTATGTCGATCAAAAGGATAATAAACCAAAAGAGAGAGGAAGACCCTATAATATAATAAGTCAACTAGGTCAACCTAATTTTTTGAATAAGAGTATTTAAAATGCACTAGGTTAGCCATGGTGGTTGACCTAGTTTGCTAAATAGGAAGAATGGAGATAAAGAAAGGGAAAGAGGGATAAAGCATGGAAAATGATATGAATGGTTAGGAATGAGAATACTAATCTTAGTTAATATTTTCAAGAGGCTAGTGTGTGGAAGGCAAGTGGTAAAAGGAACAACAATCTTATGAAGCACTGATGGTATACCCATCCCTTTCTAAGTGCACCTCTTAAGGCATACACTCAAAGAGATTGAGACTCGAAAGGTTTTTACAAGATACAAAGTGTCAGTAATCAATAAAAGTTTGAAAATATTATGTGTATATAATTTCCCTAGTTGAATCTCATCATGTGTCATGTAAGTGCAACACAGGATGGTGCTTCAAAAGAGAACATGATAACACACAACATTGATGCTAAGTATGGTACAGTAGGTAGTAAATGAGATAAATGAAAGGATATAATTGAAAAACACATACCTTTAACTTACCTTAGTGTCATAGATAAATAATTATATTGAAATAAATGTGAAGGTGTCCAATGTGAAGAATACTAGGCAAACTTGTAGAAGTTGTGCAAAAAGTAGCCAAAAATTAAAAAAAAATAGAAGATAAACATATGATATGTTACAAGAGACAAATAATTTTAGGAAATTTTTGAAAATTTAAGATTGTTAAGGCAATTTTATAATATTAAAGGAAAATTATTAACAAAAGGATGGAAAATGATTGGTAAATTAATGACAAAAAGATGGCAAATGAATGACAAATGATAAGAAATAAATGACAAACAATATGAAATAAATGACAAATGATATTAGAAAGAAAAGGACAAATGATAAGAAATAATTGGCAAATGATAAGTAAAATATAAATGGAAAAAATGAATGTAGAACATACTAAATTATGATGGGAAACATGAATGACAAATGAAATATCAATGCAAGAAAACATGAACAAAGATATGTAAGAAGGTGAAAAGTAATCTCATTTAAGATAGCCATGAAAGAATAAAACATAAAGAAAAATATAAAATAATGTCAAATGAAATGTAATTGAAGATGGGAGATAGATATAAAGAAGGTATACATAAATATAAACATGTAAGAATGGAAAAAAGGGTGTGGACTCAACTACCTATAATAGAAGGGTAGAAAAATAATGACAAATGAAAGAAGAGAGGGATTCATAGCTACTCAAATATGTTCTTTTTCTCTGAGGATAGATAAAATTGAAATAAAGTAGTGCTAGCATGTTTTTAAGAGGTGAAGAATAAGGAAATAAAGAAGAGGGAAAACAAATTTGGAATTGCAAGTTGCCTATCAAAGGGGGAAATTAAATGGGTAGAGGATAGAATGATAGAAAAAATAAGGTAGAGGAACTCTTTATTAAATTCAAGACACTCAAATTAGGTTTGTCAAAATAAGAGGACTCTTAACCTTAAGGACTCTGAAGAACTTCTCTTAACTACATAAGTCTTGGGTAAATAAGTGAAGTATATAGATCATCCCATGAAGTAATTATGCATGAAAATTAAAATGGATCTACCTTCCCACGATGTGTTCCACTTTCTTCAGAACCCATTATAAATTCATTAGTCTATTGTGAATATTGGGTAGTTGCATGAGAAAGTAGGTATCACCATAGAGTTTTTTGAAATCCTCTATTCCAATCTACTGGCTTACTACACCCCAAAGTACTTCATCTCTATTTGAATTTGATTATGGAGTTTGAGATTCAATTAGAGATAGGAGATGTGCCTAAAATCACATCTTTTGGTGTGAATTTGAATTTTGAGATTTGTATGTTGCCTTTTAAATATCATTTCCTTTTGTTACAAATGATTTGGATTTTAACTTTTTTGATGGATTTTTTTATTCCTCCTCCATGAATATTTATAAAACCAAACATGGGTGCTAAAGATGACTTTCATTTAAAAACTTGGGACGAGGTTGCTAAGAGGAAGAACTTCAAAGAACATGGGATCTAAGAGTCTCATAAATCAAGGTAAAATAAAAGTGATATCTTGACTTTGACCTTGTTTTATCCAATGTGGAGATGAGAGAAAGGGTAAATCAAAAGGAATGACACATGGAATAATTTGAATTCCTTCAAGTCACAAAAATGTGAAAAAGGGGAAAAAAGGGATACAATGATAACAAAGTGTAATTCCTTATCATAAGAATGAGGGGAATGGAGGAAAACATGCTAACATAGATTATTGTGTAGATTATATCTAGAAAAAGAAGCAAAAGCTAAATTTGAAGAACAAGGATCACAAAGAACATGAAAAGATGGAAATGTTATGAGGAGGACAAGGTCCTATCCATGGTCTTACAAGGAAACTCATAAAAGAGAAACCCCCAAGGGTGACAAAAAGTAATAGAAAAGAAAAGTGAGGGGGGATTATTACAAATCAAATCAATAAGAAAACCTCAAATGATGCCAAAACATCATTGGCAAGAAACAAAATGAGAAAACATAAGTAAAAGATAGTAATTTTGTGAGGGGTCTCAGGTCCTATCCATAGTCTTATGAAGCAACTCAAAAATGAAAAACCTACGAGGGTGTCAAAAGAGAAATGTAAAAAAGGTAAGAAATATTATGTTACATCAAGAGTCAAATTCTAAATAAAGAGGCAAAATGATCATAAATCCATTAAGGCAAATAATGATATAAAAATACAAAAAATTAAAAGAGATATATAAGGAGAAAAATGAAAACAAATGCCAAATGTAATGTGGAAGAAAAAAAAATAATGTAAAGGAAAAAAATGATGCTAGTAAAATGAAAGTAAAGGAAGGAAATAAAAATACATAAAAACAAGGAAAAATGAGACAAGAGAATAAGTAATATCTATGTTAATGTCTGTATCAAAGATGAACATGTGAAATACAAGGCTATAAGTCTCAGAATGTTTCTTAAAGTTGAATTTGGTTTGTATTATGTATTGCAGAATAAGCATGGGCATTGCAAGATGTCCTAATGGGTAAGTGTATGTAGGGATGGGCATCGTAAAACTCCCCAAAGTTTTAATGGATATATGGATTGACATATCAAGATGCCCCACAATATGAGTTAGAGTGAGGTAACATTGAACCATTAAAATGATTTTCATTAGGTTGATAGGTGCATTTGGAGATAGGTAAATGTGTTGTTTTGTTAGATTTTATGGATGTTGAATGTGACATATGATGTGTAGGATAGGTATGAGGAGATAAAGTAGGACCATGTATGATATGCTTCAGATTAAGAATTTGAACTAGGTACTCCTTTGGTTCATGTGACTTAAGAGGTTGAGGTTTAATGGATGCAACACTATGTTTAAAGTTGGTCATGATAGCTATCCTTTCATTATCGGTGTAAGAAAAAGGATAAATTATAGTTTGAACAAAAATTTTAGATGAGGTATAGGTATGGGATGATTAATGTTGATCATTAGGTAGATTATAATGATGTGATTATGGTTATTTAGATTCAATTTGAGAAGCTTTAAGATAGTCTTGATAACTTTGTTTGGTAAGAATATCAAGATTGAAATATGGACCAAGCAGGGAAGAAATAATAAATCGGTAAAGAACACAAAAAGAATCATGATAATGACCTATAGTAGCATGCCACCAACAAAATTTATTAGGATTGTACCATTTAGGAGGAGGTTTGTAGGGATAAAAGCTCATGGGTTTAGAGGGTGGTAATTTTTTCATAAGTTGTTCTAGACTCAAGGGAGGGTCGGTTGAGTTTAAACTAGTTGAATTAGATGTTCCATTTTGAGGTTGAGGAGGCTTGGATGAATCAATTTTATGATAAGATGATTGAAAATATGCTTTATTAGTTTTTTGAGATGGTTCAAACTGAGTCATAAAAAAGTCTTGTCTTTTTTCTTGGTCTAAGGCTTCTTCTAAAGTTTTAGGTAAAAAGATTCAAACTTTATACTGAAGGGGAGGTTTAAGAGTAGTGACAAATAGTTTTAAAAGAGTGTCATCATTCATGTTATGGTCCACTTTATGAGTGAGGGAATTACATCATTTGATGAAAGGATGAGATGATTCATTAGGAAGTTGTTTATCTTTGATGAAATAGCTAAGGTAATTTTCAGGAAGGTCATCATGTTGAAATTCCTTCACTAGAGCATTGACTAAATCCTCTAGTTATGAGATGGAATGTCTAGGAATTTGGTTGTAACATTCTAGTGCATCACCAAAAAATGTTTTGGATAAGACCTTGGTGGTAGAAAAGGTGTTAGTTTGGACCCATTCCTTATAGAGATTACCAAAAGATTTAAGAAAGAGAGTATGGTCTTTAGTCCCATTATGTGTGATAGCTAGATAAATGTTTCAAATATCTATGGATGAAATTAATGCGGATAAAGGCTTGTTATGAAGATGTTGAAGCATTTTTTTATTCATTGGATGTTGAGGGATGACATTTCCCATTGGCATCTCCTAGAGGAGGAGGGACAAAAGTTTTTTTAGGTTGAGACATGATGAGTTGAGGTGGTTGACTAATCATGTTGCATAAATGTTGTTGCATGCTCATAATTTGAGATTGATTGGTTGTTTGCATGTTGTTAATTTGTTGTATAACTAGGTAAATAAATTGATTTGTATCAATAGGTGGATTTCAAGGTGGGTTATTAGTGTTGATAGGAAAAGGATTGTTAGTATTGGTGAGAGGAGGATTATTTGTAGGCAAAAGATTCCCGACATTATTTTTAGTTGTCTTCAGAGTGGTAGAAGAAGCAAGTATGGAAAATCCACCATTATTATGAGAAGTGTAAATAGTATTATCATCAATATTTTTGAATAATTTGGGAACCATCTAGATTATCAATTTGATTGGTTTTAATCATGTTACTTTGGAAAGTGATAAGGCTTGGTGATATTGTTATGGATGTAGCAAGTGGACTCTAAACATTAGTTATAATGGTATTAGTGTTGATAAGAGGATTCCAAAAATTGGTATTGGGAGGAGGATTATGATGAATGACATCAACTATATTACATTATGTAGTGAGTGGTTTAGGATTAGTAGAAGGGGAAGGAATAAATTGGATAGTTTCATCGAAAGTAATGAAATAAGTGAGGTTACTATCTAAGTCCTTAATAATAAAATTTTATTGACTAAGATAATGATAAAAAAATGTCATCATGATGAAAAATACTAGATAACCACATAAGGAGAACAAAAAGTGAAAGAAAATAGTACAAGGTCAACTAGGTTAACTTAGCATAGAAATAGGGACTGTAAAACTATACATGGTTGACTAGGTCAATATAGTACAGTGAATAGAGGTTGAAAATAATGTAAAAGGGCTGAAGATATTACAAGGTTGAGTAAGTTGACCTAACATAGAATATGTCATAAAAAATATGCAGGGTCATCTAGGTGGACCTAATACAACATATAAGTTCCTTGTTTCACCTATATCTTTAGTTCTACTAATCTATTTTACAAAACATAAAATGTATTGGATTTTTTATGATGTAGGGAAGATGAAAAAGTTGATATCAAGTTGTGAATTTAAATAAGGCAATTTATAAATAATGAAAATAATAAGTACTAATGGGAAACAAATAGTCAATTGAATTGATGTTGACAAATCCAATTGATTCACATAAAGCAGAATATTGTGCTAACACTAGATAATGAAAGATTTTACACACATAATTGATCAAAAATCAAACAAATAATTTGAATATAAATCTATCTAATTGGTTAACCTAGAATGTTGATTGAATATAAGGAATCTTTTTAAGTGTGGAAGGGAGATTAGCTATAAGCAAGGTACTAGATAAAAATCTATGAATAGTTTTAGGTAAGTTTAGGATGAAAGGGATTGTAGTAGAAATGATATAGGCTTAGTATTGAGGCATACCCCCTTAATTCACACACTATATAGATAAGGGTAATGGGTTCTTAGCTAAAATATACCATTACCCATGTTTTATACTTGACTAGAGCATCAAGTCAGCTTCCCCATTGCTGATGAAATCCAAGTAAGTTGGCTTGGGAAGTCAAATGTTTAAATGATTTTTGATGTTTATGTGGTTTGGATGTATGTGCATAGAATATAAATAGTTAAACTAAGTAATTAATTGAAAACCATTTAATTAGACTATGTCAGCTATTTTAAGAATGCAAGAAAATGAAAATAAAGTGTGAGACTAATTACTAGCATATATAGGTTAATTCAAACTTTGAAATAAGGTATGGTGTAGACACTATATACACAATCATACAGAATAGGGATTATAGGGGCAAAATTGTACTATGGAAGTAGGGTCTAAAATTGAACTAGGTTGGCTAGGTTGACCTAGTTATCTAGACAACACACAAAACATAGAACTAGGTCCACAGGGTCGACCTAGTTGACTGTGCAGGGGTAGTTTTAAAGACCATAAACATGAAAGGAAATTATAGAAAAATAAAGATATAGAGGAAAAAAGAACTGACCTTGGTGGATTAGAGATGAAAATGAATAAGATTGATGATCAAGAACATTTGATAAAAGTTTCAAAAACCTACAAACTGGGTTGAGTTGGTCAATCAAGCTATATAAGAACCTATTGAAAAAGTGTTAAAATGCACTAGGTCAACCTAATCAACCTAGTAGCTTGAACTAGAAGTTCAAAAATGCACTAGGTCAACCTGGTTGATCTAGTAGGCTAATCTAAAAGTTTGGAAACCTATATTGGGTCAAGCTCATCAATCTAGTTTCCTATTCCTAAAAACCTATGCATAGATAAAAATAACTAGGTCGATATAATCAATCTAGTATGTCAAAATATATGATCGAAATGATGATAAAAAATGAAATAAAGTGAAATAAATCTTATAAGGGTTTGACTCGCATCAAGTTCACTAGAATGTATGCAATTATAAATTCATCATGTCCATAAATTAATCCTAGATGAGATGGGATAGATCACACCTAAAATTCTTATTGGGGGCATACAATTATTAAGCGATAGCATGACCAATGTGAGGTTCCACTAGAACTAATTATGGGATCACTTGTCATAACACACTATTTGAGGTAGGATTACAAAGCTTATAGTCTAACATAATCACACAACAACCCTATAAGTGTCCTATGATTTAATATTTCACTAATATAATAACAAGAAAAATAAATCTAATATAGTGCACACTAAATATTGTGGCACAATGTTGGGGTTAGAAATAAAATAAATAAACAACTAAACTAAACATGTATAGGAGACATATACTCTCATCAATGTATATAAAATCCTAATACATGGAAGAGAAGAATACAAATGCACTATCTATCTACTCTTACAAAGGAGGAATAAAGTTAGGAATATTTACCCTTGAAGATGAACCCATCGAGCCTCAATCTCCCACTTGGCTAAGGTGTTTTTCAAGAGATTATTATGGTATGTAAAGATAACTAAGATGAATTAGCTCTAGGATACACAATCTATCCAAGCATCCAAAATACTTAACCAAAAGATGAGATCAAATATCCAAATAAAGTATTGAACCCTAAATATTTATTTCCCAAGGAGAATGGTCAATAGGCAGATGTGCATTTACACTTCTTCACTTAATTATTTGCTCTTATGAATTGTGGTAAATGACATTGTATATATAGGTACAACTTACCCTAAAATCATTCAAACATGTTGATTATGCTAGGTCGACCCAGTCAACCTAGCATATTTTTGGGCTAACTCAGTAGGTTTGTGCTAAGTTGGTTAGAAGGTGAATAAACCAAAAGAGAGAAGAAGACCCTGCATTTTAATAGTTCAACCTAGTTTGTTGAATAGGAAGACTAAAAATGTAATAGGTTAGTCATGGTGATCAACCTAGTTTTCTAAATAGGAAGAAGGGAGATAAAACTAGGAAAAGAGGGATAAACCATGGTAAATGATAGGAGTGGTTAGAAATGAGAATAATAAGCTTAGGGTTTAAGGTTTTATGAGGATAGTGTGTGGATGGAAAGTGGTAAAAGGAACAAAAATCTTATGAAGAAACAATGGTTTGCTCACCCCTTTCCTAGTACACCCCTTAATGCATGCACTTAGAGAGATTGAGACTTGATAGGTTCCTATAAGATATAAAGTGTCAGTAATCAATAAAAGTTTGAAAATATTATGTGTATATGGTTTTTTCCTTAAGTGAATTTATTTGCTTATTATCTAACATTTTTTATTCATTATGTTACCTTGATTATTTATTGCATTCATCTCTTAACTTGAGTGACATTGATGTTCATAACATAGCTTTGATTTCTTATTGTGTGTTTCTCTTGCCTTTTTTGACATTGCATGTTCATTGAATATACTATGTGACTCTTCTTCTACATGACATATCATGCTATTGTATGTGATTTTATTATGCATGTCATGACCATGAAATTATGTGATTATTTATGGATACATCTATGATTATTTGTTGAGCTTAAGGTGTCATGATATATATCATGCAAATTTCTACTTGTGTGTGGTGCCATGATATATATCATGCACCTTTCGATGTGGGGTACTATTTATTGTTTATACTATGATGATTACTACTACCTGCTTAATTTTTATAACTATCTAGACATGAAAATTCTATGCCTTAGGATACATGTTTCATATATGCTTTGATGATTTAATCATACTATGATGACATATTCTACATAAGTTAGCTCATAATTCAAATGTTTGCATATTTATATATAAAATTATGCATTTAAATATTTTCTTGTCAGATGAATAATTTAGATGATACATTTCTCACCTCAAAATGGGGGAATATTAGTGGGATCTCATATAGATTCATGCCTACATGCATAGATATTTATATTTTTGATAGACTATATGATTTTGAGGGTTTGGATTGGGTTAGATTATTAGTTTATTTTAGATTATGGGATAAATGCTTATAGATTAAGAATATTTCAAGCATATGAAATGCATATGTAGACATTTTACTTGTATATAAGTGTCATGTTATCATATTTACCATATTTTGGGTAGAGTGGCATATAAATTTATGGCATTCTTATCAGATTGGGATAATTGGTTAGATTATGGGGCATTCATGTTTTTCATTTATGTACTTTTTAATTTTTAACTTGGCACTAAAGGAATTAAATGCGGCATTCTAAATATAAAATTTAATTACAATAGTTGATTCAGTTTATTAAAATTCATATATGATCCTAGTATGGGCTTCCACCTTTCATATTAAGGTTCAAGATTAGTTAAATTAGTCTTAAAATTTAGGTTATGCATCACTCAATAGCCTAGCATTATTCCTTCTTCATGAGGTTTGGGTAATTTATCTTCACAACCCATTTTTTTATCAATTCCAGTAGCTTTGGGGCATAATCACCCCGGTCTCCAATTCATTAATCTAACTTAATTCAAATTTCATTTCATATATGGAAATTTATTTTTGAATGTTTTCATAAATAAATATAGACACTTGTATCTTTCTTTTCAAGACAAAGTCTAGTTGCACACTAAGATACACAATCTCTTTATCTTTTTAATCTAGTATTTTCAATACAAGAATAATATGGGGGAATGTTTAGACACATAAATATTATATTAGACACTTGAAAATGTTAGTATTGACCTCTCTTTACCTTACATAAATTATACCTACACATATGGATTTTTCACACCCTTATCTCCTATTAATTTTATTCTATGGACTTGTAGACACTATTTCTAAATTATATAACACCTTAGTCTTGTACACTTGGAAAAATCAGACCTTAGTTATTCCTCTTAGTTCTAAACCTTTCTCACTTTCACAAGTCTTGCATATACTCTCTCTTATTCCCCTTGGCATATGTCTTAGTTTGACCATTATTATATTGATGAACTAGGCCTTATATCTTGCCCATAATGCTTAAAACATACTTATCTTATGCCTTTAAATTTTTTGAGCCTATACCTATTTTCTTGTTCCCTAGACACTTACGTCTTGAATAGACGCCTACATTGACATAGGTGTCATACTATGATACGAGTGTCAAGTTCCCTAAATTCATATAATTTTTAAATTAAATGTATCCTAATGTTCTACCTAAGTGTGTTAATGTGATTTATTATCTAAAGGAATTGGTATAAATGCAAGATCAAACCTCACTCATTCTGAACCTATCATAAACCAAGGATACTTATCAAAAACATTAAATCAATCATTAAATAGAGAAAATATTTCATATTTTATCCTATTTTCATATCACTCATAAGAAAAACACATATATAGGTTTTAAGAACTAAAGGAGTAACCCATAATACTAATTTTCTAAGTTACAAACTAGGTCACTATCGCACTTGATTTTCACATATTTCATGATTCACACACAAGCCAACACATAGGCTAGAACTACATAAGTTTAATGCCCTATTAAAATCACTATCTATATAGGTAGAGCTCAATGATAGAAGGGTGTTTGGGGTAACTCGACACTATGCACCCACTAACCCATTTTCACACAACCAATATGAGGAGGAAGAACTAAGGTTTTGCCATTTGATAAGGAGAAATAGTTTATGACCTAGATATAAATATATTAGAGTAAAGGAAATGAAAAACCCAAAACCATCTAATTGGTCACATCCTATTTTAGTAGGTATTCCATATAGGATACCTATGTTTGACCTAGACACTAGCATTAAAAGAACCATCCCAACTTGACACAAGTGTCTATAGATATAAAGGCATTTAATCTATAATTTGTCAATTATTTTAAAATAATCTTCCATTTTTATTCCTATAATTTCCAAATATAGATCTATATTAGCATCAGAACTTGTTAATCATTTGTTTTAATTATCATTACAAAATTTAGCATAGTTGTACTTTCCATTTTTAGCATATCTCAATATACTAACTTTTGTATATGTTATATTTGAGTTTTAAAAATAATTGGCCTACTATAGAGATAATTTATCACCCTTGTAACCTAGGATATATCTATCCCCTTTAACCTTAGACTCCCTAATCTAGAGTTTTAGGGTTAAACATTGGTAAACCTAATTTGTATGAATGTAAACATTTTTTATTCCTAGAGTTTTCAAGAGGCTAGGGTATCAAATTGTTATAATCTTTCATTTCTTATTTATATTATTTTGCATGTAACCTAGGCATAGACCTAGATTATGAAGTATTCCTATTGGACACATTAAACATCACCACATACTACCTAATATGTCTCAAACCAATGAGAAACCTAATTCCATGTTCCATGATGATACCCATGTGGATAATGAGGAACATGTTGATGAAGTTACCATAAAGGAAGATTCTAAAAATGAAAACATGAAACTAATTAAACCAATGAACATAATAAAATAGATTTTAAGTAAGTGCAAGCTATCACCTTGTTTTATGAGTTTATTTATAAAAACCCTAAATATCTTGATGAAATCCTAAAAACCATGTTATAAATTAAAAAATCAAAAAGCATAGATGACCAAGTAGGTACACATATTGATCATGATATTAGAGGTATGGGTCATCCCCATATACCAAAAAACCTTCCATTAAACACATTATAACTTAATACTTATAGTGGGGGTACATGATATGTATTTTAACCTTTATTTCTTAAAAACACTATTGATACATATACCATGGAATTACTAATTATTTGAACTCCAATATTAGTTTCAATGCCTATTACTAATCAAACCATGTTCACTTATCCATTGGTGACTACTCAACTTGATAATTAAAACCCCAATATATCCGTATTTCAAAAATTCATTCAAGTTATAAAGACCTTAGAGGAAAAGTTTACAAACATTAAACAAAATTATTGAAATTATCCTCATGTTATTAATTCCCAAGATGTATTGCTTAACCCTTTTAAATTTGAGATATATTTTCACCCTTTTCCAACTAGTTTTGTTGCCACTAAGTTCCCATTTTTAATGATAAGGGTGATCCTGATCAAAATATTTGATTTTTCTATGTGGAATACCTTGATTATACCTCCAATGATAAATTTGTGATCAAATTATTTCCAAGGAGCCTAAAAGATTATGCTTTGAGGTGGTTCTATGATTTACCTTTCTCATCCATAAAAGCATTCAAACCTCTTACAAATAATTTTTTGCCACATTTATCTATTAACATTTCTAAAAGGTTTCCTATGCCCAAATTAAAAATTTAAATACGGAACTCTTGAGGTACAAGAAAATGCTAGCTAAAATTACCAATCCTATGGAAGATAAATAAATTCAATACATATTCAATTAAAGTTTTCTTTCTCCTTTACATGAGACCATTATTTTCAAATAATGTAAATCTTTTGATGACTTATGTAATGTTGTTTAGGACCACGAAATTAAAATTATCTCATTGAACAATCTTAATTATGTAGTAAACACACTGACTACATCTACATCCAATTCCAACTTTACAATCAAACCAAGTTATAAGGTAAAACCTATTGAGCATAAAAAATAAACAACCACTATGGTTAATGTAGTTTCACAACAACTTAATCAACTTATCTTATCTAATGCACTAAGGAGATAACTTACATGCTTACTTGAGTATATCAATCCATTAACTACATGGCTAGTAGAGTGTTATATTATCTCTCCCTCATCCTATAGAGGTTAATATGAGTTAGCCTCTACTTAAAGGATATAATGTGAGTGCTTATTACAATTATCACTAGGCACTAGGGCATTCTAAAATTTTACCTTGAAACATAAGATGCAAAACCTTATTAGTGACCAAAAGATGACATTTATTGATCCTCTAAAGAAATTAGGTTAACAACATCATGATCACCAGAAATAAAAAATATTTAATAATTCTTTAAAAGATCATTTGAAGAAAGAAACAAAAGTTTAAATGGAATACAATGCACATCCTCGTCCATCACATTATGGTCACCCTCAGATGGGACTATTAGTACTTATACATAGCATATACCTCCTATGATTTATAGACCTTATATTACCTTCAATGATAGTGAGGTTAAGGATGAATATTCACATATTCATTATTTATTCATTTGAGCATATTTTAATAAACACTCTATACACATTGTTATTATTATTAATGGTGTAATCAAGAATGTTTACACCATAACATTAGTTACACACATGGGTTATAATCATTATGATTTACATCCTTATACTAGATTAGTTAGAGAATTTTATGGGACCTCACAATAGGTTATTAGAGAGATTGACTTACCTTTATAGGTGGGTCCCACACATGTGGTTATTACATTTTTAGTTGTACCTTCCATGGGTGTCTTTAATATGCTATTAGGACACCCTTGGATACATACTCTTTAAATAGTACGTTTTATAGTACATAGGTGTGTTAAATACATTCATGCCAATCACGTAATTAAAACTTTTAGAATTTCATATGAGCATAATATTGAAAATAAAAATTTATACCTAAGTAATTAATTATCAATCATACTAAGGATAATTCACCATAAAAGGGTAAGCAATAGGAAATCCTACTTACTAGGAATATAGTATGTGATATACCATTACATCAAAGACACATAATGGACTATACAAAATCCTTATCTACTATGAACCATATTTAGATATCTAAAGGAACTAAACATGGTCCTATTAATGCAGTTCCAAAGAGACCACATAATACTCAATAATGGGTCCCATAAATCCCTACTTGTATTACTTATATTATTTCTTTAAGACCATAAATTGTTATTTTACATATGTAGAGCATAATAGATTCTATAGTGATATATATTTCACTCCTTTAGATGGGATCATAGGATAGTCATTTACATTTAAATATTCTAAAAATACCAAAAAAACATTCAAAAATCCAAAAATATATTTGGAATGTACAAATTCTATTGGCTCCTTGACATTTATGTGTTAGTTCCATGTTGATGAATAGCATATAATTTAGTTATACATACACATGTGATTCACACTTATATTTGAGTGTAATACAGGCATACAAATATACATGATTTATGCACTTATAAATGTTGGGATTTCCCTCTACTAATGTCACCATGACATTGGGGGCATCCACCTCTATGATCAAAATACATCTAGGTTATATCATTCTATGGTGACTTTACATTATCATGTTTAAGATCATATATGTACTTGCACATGCATTTATCCATGATTATATACTTCACATTATACTTGATATGTTATGTACTTGAATTTTTTTTTAACATATTAGATCCATGGGATACTATGATATGTTTATGTTGGTTGTTTGTCATTTCCTTTATGCACTTCCATGAGTGTCTTACCTTGATATTGTCTTATTTTTTGAGCATTTGAATAGGCTTAATTATTTGTATCTCATGTTCCTTTGTTTATTTCTTTGACATTTGAATATATCATTCTTTATCTTATGTAAATTTAACTAAGTCATTTCCATTTGATTGTGTGACATTTGAAAATGCCCCTTATTTTGGGTCTCTTTAGACCATTGCCTTTTAACTTGATTTTATGTGTTCTTGTGTGCATGTTTGATTTAATTATTGATATTATACTTCAATATCTATATGTTGTCATGATATTTATCATAAATATTAGGCTTTGATGTGATCACATTATGTTATCTTCAATGACATATTTACCTTGACATGTTCTCTGATATGCTACATGGTTCATTCATAGTTAAATGGTTATCTTATCATTTTGAGGTGAGGTAACTACCAATTTATATTTTTTCCCCACCTAAAATGGGGGAATGTCATAGAGGCCTAGGTTCCACATATTTATAGTTTTAGATTTATTTCGGGTAGTCATAGAGGCATGCCTTTCACCTATTCATAATTTTAGATATGTAGTGGGGGCATGTTTTGGAAACATGTCCTCAGCATTAAAAATTCTATAAATTTTTATATTTCTCCATGTATATTAGGGGGATATTATGGTAAAATGTCACCCACACATTTTAAAATTTCCAAATTTGACAAAACACATTGTTATCTAATTTAGATACACATTTGTGGCAAAATTATAAACATTGGTACCATTATTATACATAGTTTCAACATGAGACATATATAAGGTGAATATATCATAAAATGTGCACCTAATATTGAAAAACAAAATCAGTTTCATGTTAAAAATATTTTTATGGACTATCACCACCCACCAAGTTAGAATTTTATGAAATATATTAAGCCTATATAATACAATATTTGGTTCACTTTTTGGTATGGTTGAGATTATTAAATCATTAAATATTGTCAAGTTTTTAGGTTGGACTTGATTATATCATCTAATGTCACCAATTTTATAGTGTGAGTTGACTTGATTCACTCATACTCAGTAGGTTATAAGTATGATTGGGTTGCATGATTGATCTAGTCTCAACTATCAAGTATAAATTCATCTTTTCTCTAAGGTTAGAAACGTGATCCATCCAATCTTTCCCTCTATATATCCTAAGATGTATGTAATTTTTATATTTATACTTGTCCTAATCTCAGTTTTAGTGATTTATAATGATACATTTTTCAATTCAATTTGTCAATAGGTAATATGGTTGCATCGATATACATGTGTACTCATAAAGCTTGATATTTCAATTTAAAATCATTTTAATATTATAAATTTCATATTATTTTCACTAATTATATAATATAACATGTTCTTAGTTGAAATTTAGTCACTAAAAATCACTCAAGTTAGACTCAAGCAAAGAAAAAGTATGTTATATAGACTCAAGTATGCATTTCTTTCCTTTAAACTAGCAATTTCATTACTAGATTAAGCGGGGGGGGGTGTAGACACTAATTTTGAATTAAATAACACCTAAATATTGTACACTTGAAAAAATTCAACCTTGGTTGTTCCCCTTAGTTATATACCTTTCCTACTTCCATGAGTCTCACATCTTCTCACTCTTGTGCCCCTTATCCTATCTCTTAGTCCAACCAATATTATATTGATGACCTATGCCTTATATATTTCACAAATGATTAAAACCTAATTATGTTATGCCTATGTAAGTTATGATCATATAAGTATTTTAATTCTCCCTGGACACTTATATCCTAAATTGGAACCTACATTGACGTAGATGTCCTACTTCAACATAAATGTCTAGTTCCCTAAAGTCATCTAATTTTCAAATGAAACACATCCTAATGGTTGTCCTAATAAAATTTAATGTGAGTTATTATCCAAATAGATTGGTATAAATATAATATTGACCCTAACTCTTTCCTCACCTAACACAATCCAAGGCTATTTATGAAAATAATTCAACTAAACATTCAATAGAGCAAAGCTTTACTAATTTCTCCTATTTTCATATCACTAATAGGAATATAACATACATAGGTCTAAATAATTAAAGGAGTAGCCCAAGTGCCCAATTTTATAAGTTATAAGTTTGGTTATTATTGTACTTGATTTTTGCATATTACATTATTCACACACAAGCTAACATGTAGGGGAGAATTACATAAATATGAGGACCTTGTTTTACTGAATTTATTGTTTATTATGTAAAAGAGGAAAAGAAGAAACTATGTATGAGTATGGTTAAAAAAAATTGGTTATACACTCATTGAAATTAGAAGATTGTGAAGATCTCCTCCTTAGTTTAGGAGGATGACCTATAGATAGGAAAAAACTATAGAAAACTTGTTCATTAGACAAATAGTTGAGTGGATTGCCTAGTAATAGGTAGATCCTAAAAGTGAGAGCTTATTTAGGGGTTGTCAATCCACATGTTTTCAAAAATTAAGTTTATAAATAGAATAGAAAGTAATTACATCAATAATCAAAAGGTATTTAAACTAAACACAAGAATATTAGCTAATAAAATAGACTATAAATGATTAAATTAGTGATAAACTAATTAATATTAGTGTTAAAGTGTTGGGGTCTACTTAAAAAAATTATAAAGGGTTTTGTGAATAGATAGGAACATAGAAAATTATATTTTATTGGGTGTGGGTAGGTGAAATTAGCTTACTATTTTTCATTACCATAGTAATCATCTATAGTTAAGGTGATTGTTAGTAATTAAGGTGACCATCAATAGTTGAGTCAACCATAGATGGTTACCATTTGAGGATCTAGGTTGGTAATTTGGTTTATTGATGAGATACAAAAGATAGACTTTGAGAGGTGGGTAAGCCCTAGGTTGATTATGAAATGGAAATAAAGTAAATAAATATTGAAAAACAAGTACCTATGTTACCAAAAGTCTGTTGGGTGGATGATTAAGGTAGTTGGTCTATTGGTGGAATCTAGCTTAATTCTAATAGAGTAATGGTACCTAAAGGCTTGATGGAGAGGTATTGGTAAGTTGTATCTCTTATGTGATTATTGGATTGCTAGACTATTGATAATGATTGACTTGTAAGAAATAAACTCTTGGATGTACAATCCCTTAATAATAATTATATATTTGTAGATCCCCTTTCACCTCTTTACTCCTCTCTCTATTATACACAAGGTGAGAGAGTTACAATAGCATATAAACTAGAGATTCTACAATTAACTCATTCATGTAATAGCTCACAACATGATCTAGTCAAGTTTATAATTATAAAATAAAAGTAAGTAGTTAGCATGCTCTTAGTAAGGAGGTGTACCTTGACCATCAGTGGTTAAGGTGACTATCAGTGGTCAACCTTGACCATCAATGGTTGAGGGTGAAGGGTAAAATAAGAAACATATTAGGTTAAGTTATTTAATTTAAATTGACTATGGGTGAGCTTGGTTAGGATATAGAGGGTTAGATTGGTCCTAAGAGGGTCCCAAGGTTGTCAAGGGCTACTTTGAAAATAAAAATTATGATTTGTAGATTTTTGGTTTTTATATTTTACCCCTTTTTGTTATGCAACCTAGAATCAACCATCTAAAAAACAAAAACTAATTTACTAGGTCAAAAGGTTCATTTTATTGCCCCAAGTATGTGAGGAGGTGTTCCCCCTCAAATTAAGATGTGATGAGGTGAGTCTAAACTAGGTATGGGTTTGACAAGGATGGAGATAAGGGTAGATGAAGGGTTGGGAACTAAAGCACAAATGAGCACACATAGCATGATAGAAAGTGTAATAGACAAGATCATACAAAGACAAGGTTACCATGGTTAATAATAATAATATTTAATGCTAAGGGACAAGTGACCAATGTACTATATGATTATATTTAGGTGAGGTGGCTAGGTACAACTATTAGTATCCTATACAAGGTTAGTGTTTCTATGGGTATTCAAGGTAGGAAGTGCTTCCATGGAAAACACAAACAGGTCAAGTGTCATGGGTATATGAGGTAGGAAGTGATCCCAAAAAGACAAAAGTGGGTTAGGTACGTATGAGGTGGCACATGTTCAAAAGGTTTTCAATATGGCAATTTTGGTACTATAGTCAAAGGACTAGGTGAAATGTGTCATAAAATATGCATGAGTTAGGCCAAAATAGACCAGTGGTGAGGTGATTGTGTGGGTAGAGAAGGTAGTCAATATGGGTGGGTAAAACTGTGTTGGTTTTTCTAAAAAGGGGGTTACTAAGGTTAATGTGACAAATTAATCATCTTGATTGTTGATGGTTAGGGATCTCAAGGGAAACTATCAATGGTCACCTTGACTATCAATGGTTAGGGGACAAACACTAAAAATCTATGGATTTAAAAGTGAAAAGTTAATCACTTTTTACCATTTATTTCTTGTGTTTGGGTTGACTTTGAGCTCTAGATCTCATAGATTTGGTATTTTATTATGAGAGAGATGATTAAGCTTTTGGTTGAGTCGGTAGTTGGTGATTGGTTAAAGGCACATGTTGGAGGTGATTTCCTAGGTCTGTGATATAGGGAACACATGGACATAGATGAGTAGTAGTATGTGGTCTCCATCTATAATTGAGGTCAAAGAATGAGGTAGGTAGTGTCTTGAATTTGATATGATGGTTTGACTTTTTTAATGTCATTAGGTTGGGGGGTTAGGGTATGTTAAAATTGATCAAGTGGGGTTTGTTTTTCCCTAGTTAGGTTGCTTATAAAATTTAGGTAATGGGGTAGGTAAATTCAATAATTGAAAGGGTGTTTATGTTATACAAGGTGGGTAGAGTGATTAGGGTACCTAAGTAGGTTTTTTATCTATTAGTTGGGTGAAATTGGGGGTAGCTAGGGTCTAGGAATTTTAGCCATAAAATGCCCATAATGATCACCGATGGTTAGGTCTGACCATCAATGGTTGATACCATAAAAAAATGGGTGTCTAACTATTAGTGGTCACCATGACCATTAATAATTTACTAGGTAGGGAAGCTTTTAAAAAATTATTTAAAAGGTTCATAGGGTAAGTGAAAATCTTTTACATTAGGCCTAGGTGATCAAGGTAGATTCAAAAGGTAACATTGGTGGGTATGAGTTTAGATAAAGTTCAAAAAGTAAGGTTAGCTTGTATAATTATCAAGTGGGAGCAATACATTGCCCAAGGTTTGGAATCCCAAGTAGAGGTAAGGGTATGATTTTTGAGAATGTTTGGGTAAGGGGTAGGTGCTTGTTGGAAAGGGTATTGAGGTCTTTTTTTGCTAAGTATCAATCTGATAAGTTAGGTACCAAAACTTTAGGTAGGTGTAGGTTGTAAAAGGTAAGGTAGTTTATGTAATGGGTGGGGTTCAGGGAGAAATAGGTTGAATGTTGGTAAAGAGGTCAATTTGGAAAGGAATAATACTAATACATGCTAACATTTATTTTTTTAGGTGCAAGAGTAGATCTAGATGAGGGATCGCTTCCCTAATATATTTGTAGATATTTAGTAGGGGATGACCCCAACTCACTAGGACCATATATATGAGGTGGGGTTGGGAGCTATGAGGCACTATCAACATGCGACACAAGATGCATCTATGTTTGTAGTGCTCATCAAGATATGGGATACTGCTATGAACACCTTCTTATTCTTGACTGGTGAGATGACCATTCTTCTTGAGTATATTTATAAGATCACTTGACTTTCACCACATGGTGATCTGATCTACCATATTGAGTACAAGGAGAAAGATGGTCACATCAAGATATTATATGGAGATGAGAGTGATCAGGTCAGATGGCATGATGGGAGATTTAGGTATACAACATTATATCAGAGGGATCCTATTAAGAGGAGACTTATAACCATGATCATGATTGTAGTGACATGCTTTGGGCTTCTTGACATGAGTAGTGGGAGATTTACTTATTTGATACTAAGGGTTATTGTTGAGCTAGGGCTAGGTTAGATGGTATTTGGATGGGTTCTTATCTTACTAGTATAGGTATATAAGGAGTTGTGGGGGTTTAGGGCCCATAAGAGATATGGCATTAGTGTCAACATGGTTCTATATTACTAGGCCTATGAACAGATTTAGGTATTAAGGCCAATCAAACTACCATGGACTAGTTCCACATAGCTTAACTTCCCCATTGGCTTCATGCAATGGAGGGGTGATTTTTTTGCATCAGGTGTATGAGGTGGTTCTCATGATGTGGAGTGGTTTAGGGGTGCATTGGGTGCATTAGTGGTAGGAAATATCACATGGAGGCCATACCTCTAGTTTTTGGTATGGCCAAGGTACAAGAGGCAAACACTCTCCCTCCAAAGCTATAGATGGATACTTGGTATGAGAGATGGAGAGGTGGAGTTAATAACTTTTGACATGGTAAATCAATATTTTGGTCTGGTATAAGGCATTCTATTCCCATTCCCTATGTATAAGAGAGAGGATTTAGAGATCTTATTACTAGTGCCATGGCATATTCCTATAATTCTAGATGGTGTGTATGAGGAGCTATCAATTAAGGCTCTAATATATGATCTCAAATTTTTAAATGGGTACATGGCATGGTACCAACCATTATACATAGATACAAACATTGGTAGAGATGATGGAGGTACAAAGACAATGGCTATGGATCCAACAAGCCATGATGGATAGGTAGGGGTGGCTTTGGCCATAACATAAATATAGGTACAAGTTTTATAGGGATAGATAGACACACTTTAGGGTCATATTATCACATTATAGGGCCAAGTTGTGACCTTACAAGGTTAACTTGTTACTGTCATAGGGGAGAGGGATTAGGCTAGGACCTCTCTAGGCTTGGTGACTCAGGAGAGGGAATCTATACGGTAGAGAGGAGGAGTAGTAGCAAGATAGGTAATACCACTTGTATTTACTCCTACAACATATTACATCACTATAGTGGAAGATCTATGATACTATGAGGCTATTATGTTGGCATAGTGTCTTAATGAACTCTAATGGAGTAAGTATAAGGCTAGCTTATCATGGGGAGCTAGTTATATAACACCAGGGTAGAGGGTAGCATTTGTACATGGATAGGTAGGGATAGGTGGTAGATCAATAGGCATAATAAGTAGACAAACACTAGGACCTAATATATCTCTAGGAGGTAGTGGTACCCCTAGGGCATAGACATAGTTGGATATGTATATCACCTTTGTATATCATTTTGATTTTGGCTTGTGAGCTAATGCAATGAGATGTACATTTTTAGAGAGAGATATATCTATCTATATGTACATTTCTATGATAATTTGACTTAAGAGCCTATATATGTGTTACTTATGTTCATGTACATGGTTTTATTGTTGATGGGTTGATGTTGATGTTTAATTCTCATGATGTGATTCTTATATAAGATCATGGATTATGCTTATGTTATGGATAGTTAGCTTAGGCATGAGATGATTTGGATTTATGGTTATGCTTATGGATGGTTAGCTTAGGCATGAGATGGTGTGGATTTATGATTATGCTTATGACATGCTAATTGTTAATGTTTGTGATAAAACACATGAGATAGTTTAATTAATAATACTATATGGTAGAATAGAGAATCTAATCAAGAGGTGAATGCCATAATGAGAATATCAACTAGTCATGATAGGATGAGAAGAGAGCATAGTGCTTCATCACTGACAAGGACTAAAATAAAACTAATGTTAAATTGACTTAATGAATATAATCCCTTTGGATGTTTCACATTAGCATCTATTAGTTAGATAAAAAGGTGTCTTAACCACATAATGTTAAGCAAGCTCAAAAATCCATTGTATATAGTGTAAAAAGGGGAGATGGGTGAAAATAGAACCTTCTTGTGAGATGAGCTTGCCTCTTCTATAGGTATCCAAATAACCAAGATAAACAAACCTATGTCAAATTATGTAGACTGATCGATGTAGGAAGTCTAATTATAAAATTTGATTATGACTTATACCTTTTATTACTATTTGAGTTCCAATTACAACTTTCAAGAGGATGTTGCTTTCATTTTTATTGTGATAATGGGTCTTTTTTGTGAATTTATTATATATAAGAAGTTGATCGATGTGAGAAGCTTCTAGGAAACTACTATGCTTTTGATAAATGCTTTACTTAGCCATCCTTCAAGGGAGTGGTCTAATTTTATATGCTTTATTTAATGCTTTTGATATCTATCCTTCGAGGGAGCAATCCACCTTATGTTTTAGAAATTTCAAAGAGGTTCTCAATAGCTATCTTTTGAGAGAGCAGTCCGTGAATGCTAGGAATGACCCATGATTTCTAGTGATAGGAATTTTTTATTTTTCTTTGATTTTATTGGACATATACTTGCTTAGGTTGGCTTAGTGGTTCACCTTTATGAAGGTAAAACTAAAAGCACAAGAAGGTTGATTAAGTGTAAAGATTTCTAGGTAACAATGACCTTGGTAATCCATCCTATGAAGGTGTGGAAAGTACCATAAGAACCATGCCATGTGTAGAGCCATGATGTCCATTGTTGAAGATAAGGATATGTCAATGATAGAGAATCACATGTTTCATTTTTAGTATATTTCGCCACAAAAGAGGGAGATGAAAGGGATTGTGAAAGAAAGGGATGAGATTAAGTTAAACAAAAGGTGAGTATGATCCATTTTAACAAAAGAATGAATGTAGTTGCAAAGCATTATGAGGTTCAAGATCTAGGTGGCCTTTGAGACAAGACAATTGGTAAGCTCTTGATCTATACTTGTGGGGTGTGATATAAGGTCTAAGACAATTGAAATAAAACTTGCCCTACTTACTTTTCTCCATATTAGTGACATGTTTATTTTCCTTTAAGATGAGATCTCTGATATTTAATTATTTCACTTTAAGGTACTTATTATATGCACATTTGATATTCTCTTAATAGACATGGAGATGGGTAAGTGCTACTAAATGAAGTTCATCAAATAGTTTGAGTTAGGATAAACAGTGCTAATTATAATCACTTTTAAAATTGAGATATTGTAAAAATATGTGAAGAGAGGGAATTTAAACTTTAAGAGGCAAGATGAACTCTACCCCAAACATGATAAAAAATGGGGTAAAACCTGTAGGGGTTCTAATGCTAGTATGATATGCCCACAAGGTGAAGGGGATGTCCAAATGCCAATCCTGACTAGATGCACTAACCATTTTGGTTAGCATGTTATTAAGGGTTTTATTAGAGGCTTTTGCCTATCTATTAGCTTGAGGGTGATAGGGTGAGGAGAATCTTAAATTAATGATGAATGCATCATATAGACCTTGGAATTACTTTTTATTAAAGGATTTACCATTGTTGGTGATAATATTATGAGGGACATCAAAGTGGTAGATGATATGATGGTTGATAAAGTCAACAATCTTCTCCACTTTGGTTGAGACTAGAGGAATAACCTCTACCCAATTAGTAAAATATTTAGTTGTAGTGATAATAGAATGGTGTCATTATGAGGAA
Source organism: Torreya grandis (assembly GCA_037957365.1). NCBI lineage: Eukaryota > Viridiplantae > Streptophyta > Pinopsida > Cupressales > Taxaceae > Torreya > Torreya grandis. Next base: position 1,863,781 of record JARHVA010002433.1, on the reverse strand, counting down.
TGGGGATTAATCTCACTAATAAGGTCTATAAACATTATAAAAAAGGCCAAAAATTGGTAAAGACACAAAGGCTATGACTTGGTGCATGATGTAAATTAACATGTTTTGGACACTTAACACACTTTTTAACATAATCATAATAGTCTTGGTTAAGGGTGGGCTAATAATAGTTGAGGTGAAGAATTCACTTAGCTAAAATAGGGCCACTAAAGTGTCCCCCATAGATGTCATCATGTATTTCCTTGATAGCATGAGGGGGTTCATGAATATGTAGGCAATGAAAGATGAAGCCATCAAAGTTGTGATTATAAAAAGTTCTTCCCATAATGGTATAATGAGATGTACTTCAAATAAATTCTCTTTGAGCATTCTTAGAGAGGCCAGAAGGAACTATACCAAGATTAAGATAATCAAATATTTGTTGATATCAAAGTACAAGGTGGGTCTCTTCCACATTGAAAATGGTGGGAAAATCTAGTTTGACATAAGAAGGCAGGGTAAGTCTATGGATAATGATAGACAACTTAGATTTTGAGGCTATATATGGAATATATGAGGTAAGGAATGCCATGGTATTGGTGAACTTGTTGGTAGATCATGGGGTTGACTAGATATAGTAGTGCTCAAATGATGCCAAGAATTCATCAACTAGTTGTTTGTACTATTGTAAAACATAATTCTTACATTGGTAAGAGCCATTGATTTGATTGAACATAAGCTGGGAGTCACCAAATATATTGACTTTTTTGACTCATAGTGTTAAGCCAGTCTAAAGGCCTATTAATAGGGCTTTGTACTTAGCCATGTTGCTAGTAAATTCAAAATCAAAATTGAAAGACAAAGGGAAAGGTTTACTATTGAAGGAGATAAGGATGATACCCACTCCCCCACCATGTTGAAACTTTGATCTATCAAAGAACATGGTGACTTGATAGGTGAAATCTTCTTGAGAGAGGGTCATGATGGACTCATTAGGGAACTCAAGAGGAGGAGGTTGGTTATTTGTTAATGGTGCCTTGGATAATTGGTTAGTAATGAATTTCCCATTAATTTATTTTTTATGCAGGAACCCAAGATCAAACTCTACTAAAAGTATGAGACACTTGGCCATACATCTATTTTGGTATGGATTAGAGTGTATGTACTTGTGTGGGTTAGTGTTGGTTATGACATAGGTTTCGTGATTAAGAAGGTAGTGGCAAAGTTTGGTGGCCACAAATATTAAATCTAAGAAAACTTTCTTGGTATGGCTATACCAAGTCTCATATTCCACAAGTGTGTGACTAATGTAGTATACAACTTACTCTTAATGTTGTTCATCTTGGTGAGCCAGCATTGCCCCTAGGGAATGATCAGTGGAAGAGATATATAGGTAAAAGGGTTAGTCATCTTTAGGAGGGGTAAGGATAGGTGGTGACAAAAGGTACCTTATTTAGTGAATCAAAGACATTTTCACAATCTTTATTCCACTTGAGAGACACATCCTTCTTTAAGAGGTTGTGGAATGGTTGGTACTGATCCAAAAGTTAGGAGATGAATTGACAAATGGACTAAAGCTTCCCTTGAAAGATTCAAAGTTGATTGAGTTTGGTTAGATGAAGCATGTATAGGATTGTTTTTATTTTGGTAGGATCAACTTTGATTGTGCATAAGGAGATAATGCAACCTATAAGCTTTCCTAATAAGACTCTAAATATACACTTTTTGGTGTTAAGGTGGAAATGATAGTGAATAAGTCTCTTGAACATGATCTTAATAATGGGAAATTGATCTTTTTAGAGTTTTAATTTTTTTAAAAGGTCATCCACATAGTCCTCCATGATCTTATAGATAAGGTCATGGCACATTGGTAGGTTACAACAACATTTTTTAACCTAAAAGTCATGAATCTATATCAAAAGGTTCCCCAAGGGGTGGTAAAGTTAGTTTTGTGATAATCTTTAGGAGTAATTAAGATATTATTGTAACCCAAGAACCCATCTATGAGAGATAACATCTCATGGCTAGATGTAAGATCAACAAGTTGGTCGATGTTGGGTAGAGGAAAGTCATCCTTAAGGTAGGAGAGGTTAAGGTCATGAAAGTTTACACAAATGTATAGTCCCCCTATGGATTTAGTGATAGGTATGACATTCAAGACCCATTGGGGGTAGTCAATGGGTTGAATGAAATTGATAGATAAGACATGTTGAATCTCTTATTTGATGAGAAGGGCTATGTAGGGATGCATGCATCAAATATTTTACTTGATAGGTTTGGCATCATGGTGAGTGACTATGTTATGGGTAGTGATGTTGGGGTCAATTCTAGGCATATCACTATAAGACCAAGTGAATGCTATGATGTAGTCATGGAGGAAAGAGGGGAAGTCCCAAAGTTCCTCAGTATTTAAATATTGGTCTAGTTTGATGATTTGGGGGTTGTTCAAAGCACACAAGTTAATATCTATGGTGGATTAATTCAACATGGCTGAAGATTTAGGAGGAAGGGATGTTTAGATTGAAGTATCTAAGGAACCAAGATAGGTGAGAATAAAATCATCATCTTGGAACTGAATAGTGTAAATGGTAGGAGAGTCTTCTCCTATCATCTTAGAATGGGTCAAAGGGATGGTTATGATCACCCCCTCCTTCTAATAAGTTAGGGGTCTAAGGTTTATCATGTTGAAAACAAAATTTAGGTGGGATGATGTCATAATCCTCACACAAAAGTGGAGGTAAGTTTAATAAGGGATATCCTCCTCAACAATGGTAATAGTGGGTTATTTGTCTTTATTTTTATCAGGCAAGATGAAACCAAGTACATGTTTCTCATGTGGCTTCCTAGTTTTTATGGTGAGCAATTTTTGTGGGCCATACTCATATCATTCAAGAACAAAACCTTTCTAAGCACACTAATGAAGGTATTTCTTAGTGAATATTAGTTTATCAAGGTAAGAGAAACTAGTGGTTAATGGTCAAGGTGGAAGAGAAGTGGTAGAAGCATTGAGGTATTTTTTGAGTCTCCCATAGACAAAATGGGTCAGATGGCTGGGAGGTCTAAAGGGAAAGATAGTTCTGATATTAGGGTCATATCCTAGTTGGTTGGTAAGTTACCCATACTCGTAAGGGGTAGGGAAAGTGTCATGGGTGAGAAGGTGATACTCCCTTACTGAAAGGTGATAGAACATTGATTCCAAAGGGTTTGTGTTAGGAATTTGGTGTGAAATTATAGAGGATCTAGTTGATACCTCATCAGTAGAAGGGGATATGATATTTTCTTTGGTGGTTGAAGGTTGGTTTTAGTTATTGAGGGTGTGTTGGTAGGTAATGTTGCATGTTGAGAAAGGACTTGGGTTAGCTTGTATGGGTATTACTTGGAATTCATGTTCAAAATTAATTCAATGATGGAGGCTATAGGGAATGTAACCCATGGAGTGAATCTAGGGACATCCTAATAAGATGTATTAGAATTTACCTTCTATAACATAAAATAGTTATAGTAGTGTGTGGGATCCTACATGAATATAAAGAAGGATAATTACCAAGGTAGTGGCCATGGTATCATTAAAGGAACAAAGGACCACCAAAGATTTGGTTATAACATTGTTTGGTAGGTTGATTTGGTTATAAGTGTGAGAGGAGATGATGTTCATGCTAGCTCCCCCATCAATCATGACCCATTTGATGCATGTTTAGTTAATGTAGGTAGTGATAAAGAGAGGAGGATATATGTCCTCATGATGGATGGAAGGTATTTTTTAATCCTTTAAGGTACCAAGGTTGTGAATTTAAAGTGAACTAACAAAGGTAGATAGATGTTATGGGTCCTCAGGTTGGACTTGATGGATTGCAAAGCCTATATTAGTGTTCGGTGGTCATGGGGAGAGGTAGAGATCAACTAATATAAACTCATCTTCATTAAGGTCTAGTGAATTTGATTGAGGATAAATCTCTTGATAGATTCTAAGGGGTTAGATTGGGAAGCACTTAAGATAAACACATTGGGTTTGGTTGAAGATGGAGAAGGTTGGTTTGGAGTTTGAAGAAGGGTACATCTAATGAATAGACACCTTAGCCTTCCATTTATCTTTATACTATGATCTAGTGACCATGTTAATGGTATGGATAAAAGGAGAGGTTGAGATAGAGGATTGGTCATATTCATCTTCACTCTAAGGTGAGCATGGAGGAGTGGGTGAGTGTTGTTTATGTATGGTGGGTGGTTGGATTGGTATGGGCATTATAGGAGGTTTGTGTATTATTAGATAATACTCATAATAAATCTAATGGATGATGGTTTAGATAGATTTTTAGTTCTTTATATCATGGCTTGATGTCCTATGATAAGTAAAAACTTCATGATCATTGTACTATGTGGTTTTTTCAACTAGAGGGTTAAAGGGTCTAATGGGAGATAGGGATAAAAAAGAGGTGTGTAATAACCTATGGATAATGGTTTAATAAGATTCATTCAAAGATGGTAAATACTTAATGGTTTTGGCTTTGGTGGTTGGGGTAGAAGGTTGCTTGGAAATAGGTTTGCTAGTAGGTGTCTTGGGTAAGGTGGTATGCTTAGTCAATAACTTTGGTTTAGAAAAGGAGGTTGAGGAGATGGAGGTAGAAAATCACAAGATAGATAGCTTAGGTATTATAGGTGTGATAAAAATAAGATGTGAATGTATAACCAAGATATGTGGCAAGGTTTTGGTAGAGGTAATTAGCTTGTTACTCAAGGTAGAGGGATGAGGGCCCAAAATGGAGGGTAAAGTTGAGGGAGGAAATGCTTGGGCCTTATAGCCTTGGTGTGTTTTTGCCTCTTTTATTACTTTGGTTTGACATTTCATTGATTGCTTGAGGGGGTTAGGTCCACTTTCATAAATGGGTGACTAAGGCTCAGTGTAGGGAGGATACCAAGATTTTTGGTAGTCTTAATTAGAATGATAGGAGAGGGTTTGGCTGCTTGGGTCTTAGTTGGCTTAGGTGGTTGAGGGTTTCTTGTTTTGGTGGAGGTTTTATTTTATTAGTTAGAGATTTTGGTTGTTTGGGTAGATATTATAAGAGGTGAGTCAATAGAAGTGGTGGGTTGATTTGACAAAGAAAGGGATGGAGGTTCCAATCAAGTAATATAAGGGAGGCCTAATTATTTCCAAAAGGTGGATTGATCCATTTTAGGATTATAGATAAATTTTAGTTTTTGCACTAGCCTAGATAAGGGTTTACAGGTTGGTTTGATTCCCTGAATGGTGGATTTAAAATATAACTCCCTATATTGAGACATAGGGATGGTAGCCTCATCCTCTTCCTCAATCAAAGGATGCAAATCTTAGATGGGAATATCCCATATGGGAGGAGTAGACATAGGAATTTTATCCTTGGGAATGGTTTCTAAAGGAGGATTGGTTTGCTCAGTAGTTAAAGGTGAAGGTGATGTGATGATGGTTGGTTGTTTTGGTATATCAGTTAAAAGGGTGGATAGTGGCTTCACTACCTCAATAAGTGGAGGGAGAGAGGATGGTGTTTCCTTAGTTTGAGTGTTTGAAGGAAAGGAAAGTGGGTCAATTATCTCAATAGATGATGGAGAATTAGAAGATTGGATATTAGATGGTTTGAGAATAGGTGCATCAAGGACCATGTTAAATGTATGGCTATTATGAGAGCACTCAACATTATTTATCTCATTCTTAGTAAGAGCATGGTTTGGGAAGGGTTGCATAAATATATCAAGGGATTGGTTTGATGGTGCATTAGGTTTATCTAAAACAAGCTCCCCCTTATTAGTGAGGGATTAGACAAGGCTCTTGAAAGTGTTATACCTATTGACATTATGCCCTATCACTCGATGGAAGGCACATAGATCATTCTCATTTTACCAACTAGGTATAAGATGAAAAGAGTCAAATTATTAGGGTGGCTTGATAGGAGGAAGTTGAATGATATTATATTTTAATAACTTCTCCAAAATGGAAGCATAATATTATCTAAGTGGAGTGAATTGCCTTAGCTTATTTCAAGTTTGGTTCCTTAGGTTTTTCTTTGAGGAACTAGAGGGATTAGATTGTTTGATATAAGGTGGAGGGGGAGCTTTTAGGATAACCACATTCATGGTTCCCTTATTCTTGGTGTTGGTATTGGGCTAGTTATTTGACTTGAAGGAAGAAGCCTCATTACTTTTATAGGTTGATTTCTTGTTTTTTAAGCTTAAGCTTTCCTTCATGAATGGCTCAATTTTCAAACTTACATGCCATGGTGAAATAATCATCAAAGGTTTATAATCTTTTTACATGCAATGTAGAGGAGATATTATTAACACATGCCCAAGCAAAGAGCTCTATGAGTTTAGATTGAGGCAAATAAAAGGACATTTGGTTAATAAAGCTCCTACAATGAGCCACAAATTGGTGATGGATTCATCCTCAAACTGCCAAATAGAATATAGGTCAGTGATATATACCTTCTTGAAGATATTGATCAAAAAGTGGTCTAAGAAGGTTTGATCTAGTTGGGTGAAGGAGAAGATGGAATGTTTGGGTAAGGTGTTGTTGGGGATCCTCCTTACTTTGAAACTTAGAGAACTTGAGAAGTTCCCATTGGGGAGGATATGGCTTAATAGGTACAAATTGATGGATAGACTCATTATAGATTGGGTTATATGATAAGATAATGTGAGCACCTAAAATAGATTACTCTAAGGTGGTTATATTGTCCATAATCATCTTCACTAAGTTTTCTTTAGGTTATGAACCTGAAGGGTTATAAGATGTATATTGCTACGGTGGTTGGGAGACATATGGATAGTGGGTAGAAGGTTGAGAGGTTGCTACATATGGGTAAGTGGATGTCAATGGCTAGGTGGAAGACACATAAGGGTATGTAGAGGTTAGTGGTTAGGTAGTGGGTACATGCCCTTGTAAATTAAGGACATATCCAAAGGTTAGTCCAAGGGGTGTTTATCAGATAGGAGTAATAGTTGAGTTGGTTATCAAGGGAAGTGTGGTGACCTTCATACTAATTGGTGGTAAGGTAAAGGGTGTGAATACCATAAGGATTTGAATCAGAGTGGTGGTTAATGGGCTAAAGGTATCTAAAGGAAGGTTGGTAGTGCTATAGGTACGTACTCCCATAGTGGAGGAGTGGTTGTTAAAAGTAGAAGGTATAAGGGTATTGGTAGTTTAGGTTGGTTGGTTTTTAATAGTAATCTCAAAAGGGTTATTAGTCGATAAGGAGGCCTAAGTAGTCAAAAATTGCATAATAATATGGACATAGAGGTATTACCCATGAGGTGGAGATGCATGCCATAAGGTGGATATATAGATGGGGTCAAAACTAGGATATGGTAAGATGTGGTTGTAAGATAATGTTGTAAGGCCACAAGATTATTATTTAATAAAGCAAAAAAAATTTGTGTCTCTTTAAAGAACCTCTTGAGGGATGGTAGGACTTCCTAAGGGGTGAGGAGAGTCTGTTGGTTTGGAAACATAGTCCATAGATGAGGAGGTAGAAGAGGTATCTTGTCTAGGTGATAAGTTTTGCTCTGCAAGGTCTCTTCATTATTAACAAGTGAGAACCATTTGAGAAGGGGAGATAAAAAGCACAAACAACTTCACTACTCAAACAAAGATAAGATAAGAAAATATCAAAGAAATGAAATCACACTCTAAGAGAGATGTTAAGCCTTAGAGTCTTAATTAATCTCACTTTTGGCGTATACCTTAAGAAGGTGTGTGATAGAAGTTGGTTTGTAGAGTAGGTACTAGAAAGGAAATCTATGGATGGTTTTAGGTTTTGTTTAGGTGATAAATAATAATTTGTATTGGAATCAATATGTGGTTTGGTATTGGGCCCTATCCCCTAAATTTAAACACTATAGTGATAAAAGTGTCAGTTGTTTAGCCAATATATATTGATATCTAGAGATTATACTCAACTAGAGAGCTGAGTTAGTCCTCCCCTTCATAATTAACTCCAAGTAGGATCACCAAGAATGGGTAAGGTTATTAATAGGTGATGAAATCCTATTTGGGCATTGTCTCAAGTTTTTTTGATGTTTAATTGATGAAATTGGTATGGTTATGTGTGTGCAATAAAGAGTGAAGCTAAAATAGATTACTTTGCCTTTAATCTAAGCCATGTTAACTAAAATTTCAAGAAATCAATGTATGCACTTAATTTTAAGCCTAAAATAAAAATTTGATTTTGTTTATGAGCAAACAATAAAGAGAGAATGCAAGCAAAAGGGAACCCAAGTAGAGACACAAGGGTCCCATTAGGCATGCTAGAATGTTTCAATAAATTTCTTAATTATTATGAAAAAGAGGAAAAGAAGAAACTAAGTATAGGTATGGTTGAATAACCTATTTGGTTGTTCACACATTGAAATCAGAATATTATGAAGATATCCTCTTTGGCTTGGGAGGATGACCTTCAAATAAGAAATCACTACAATAAACTTATTCGTTAGACAAGTAGTTGAGTGGATTGCCTAGTGATAGCTAGATCTTAGAAGTGAGAGCTTCCTTCAGGGTTGTCAATCCACACATTTTAAATAATTAAGTTTATAAATAGAATATAAATTACTTGTATCAATAATCAGAAGGTACTGACATTAAACATAAGAGTGATTACTAAGAAAATAGAATATAAAATATTAAATTAGTGATAAAATAGTTAATATTAGTGATAAGGTGTTGGGGTCTACTTAAAATAATCAAAAAGGGGTTTGTGAATAGATAGCAACATAGAAAATTAGATTTGATTGGGTGTGGGTAGGGGAAATTAACTTGTTGGTTTTCATTTCCATAGTGACTATTGGTGGTCAAGGTGACCATTGATGGTTTAGGTGACCATTTATAGTCAAGGTGACTACTAGAAGTTGGATAAACCATCAGTGATTGGTCGATGGTTACTGCGTGAGGATCTAGGTTGGTAATTTGGATGATTGATGATATCTAAGAGATATACTTTGAGAGGTGGGTAAGGCTTAGGTTGATTGCAAAATGGAAATAAAGTAAATGAATATTGATAAACAAGTACTTGTTTTACCAAAAGTTGATTGGGTAGATGATTGAGATAGTTGGTCTGTTAGTGCAATCTAACTTGGTTCCAACAAAGTAACAGTACCTAAAGGATTGGTGGAGAGGAAATGACAAGTTGAATCTATAATACAATTTTTGGATTATTAGATTGTTGATAATGATTGACCTATAATAAAGAAACTCCTCGATGCACAAGCTCTTGATAATAATTGTAGTTTTACAAATGTTTTGTAGATCCTCCTTCACATCTTTACTTCTCTCTCTCTTTTATAGGCAAGGTGAGAGAGTTGTAACAACACATGAACTAGGCCATTTAAAATTAACTCATCCATGTAATAGCTCATAACAATATCTAAACAAGTTTATAATTATAAAAGCATACCAGGTAGTTTGCATGCTCTTGGTAAGGAGGTGCACCCTAACCATTGATGATCAAGGTGATTTTTAGAGGTCAACTTGATCATCAATGGTTGAGGGTGAAGGGTAAAATAGGAAAAATATTAGGTTAATTTAGTTAATTTAAATTGACTATGAGTGATCTTAGTTAAGGTTTAAAGGATTAGGTTGGTCTCAAGAGGGTCCCAAATTAGTCAAGGGATGCTTCAACATTTAGAATTATGGTGTGTAGATTTATGTTTTCTAAAACCCTTATTATTGGATGGTGGAGCTTGATCTTATTTTAATGCCTAGTTCCTAATAGTAGGGTGTGGGGGGCAATGCCCCCAACTAGGGCACCATGGGGGTGTAGAGGGGTAGCAATCTATTTTGGAGCCCCACCTAATAGGGGTTTAAGGGTAGCACCCCCAACATAATTTTTTTGAAAAATTCATTATAAAATATTATAATTTCATAGTTAATCTTGATCTTTTACTATTAGGTTTTAGATCTAATGATAGAAATTAAATTGGTGTATTTTTACCCTAATTTATTACTCTCTTTTGATATGAGGGCATTATAATGAGGTAGAAAAAGAGACAGAGTGAAGAGGATATTGTAGTGGATGTATTATACATTTTCCCTTCATTTGTTGGACTAAATAATAAGGACTAGTAGTTTCTGTGTGGATGTATCCCATATTGGGTGAACCATGTTAAATCTATGTCTCTATTATGTTGTGTTTTCTAAATTATAATTCTATCTTTATTTCATTATTATTTATCTACATTATATATTCCTAATAGTATTTAGAGTATTAGATATATAGGTAGTGATAATTAAAAAAGGGTTCTTTGGGGTAATTTGACACCATGTGCCTAATAACCCATTTTTCCCACATCCATTATGAGGAGGAAGAACTAGGCTTTTGTCATTTGACAAGGAGTGATAATCCATGACATAGATATAAATACACTAGAGTAAAGGTGAGAAAAAATCTAGAAGCACCTAGGTGGTTTCTATTATGACCAAAATTTTTACCCTAGTAGAAGGTTGTTTAGACCTATCCAAATTTGGTAAAACATGGAATTACCTCTAGACTTGTGGGTTAACTATCATAGGGGAAAACCTCTAGATTGAAGGGATAACTCCCATTAATGAATCACTTAGGCTCACACAATAATATATCACTTTCTAGGAAAAGGGAGAGAAACCTACTATAATGAGGTGATGCACCAAATATGTTTTGACCACTACCAACTAACTACATGTGCACTTGTAAATCAAGAAAACTAACCTTACGTATACTACTCTTAATTTGAATATCTCACATGAGTGTTTCAATGTGAAGGTTATGATGGTTGATTAAGCTATGAAGACTAACCAAAAAGTTTTGAGTGACATAAAAACACACTCAAATATTTTATCACACTCATACACTTCACATGACCTATAAAAGAAGCATTCAAACTACAACTAGGTGTTAGAAAAGGACAACATGCCAAAGAAGACAAGTCACTTCACTTGATAAGATCAATTATTATCATATACACACTAATTATAATTAATATATAAGTTAAAATAATTTATTATTATTTATTAAAGGAATACAAATGGGCAAGGATTTTACATACCTAGGTGGAGGATATAACCTAGCCAAAAGTGGCTCAATATATAAAGAATGTTAGAGAGAAGAGACAGAGGAGTGGTAGAATATGAGATACAAGTGTCCATGAGAGTTAAAACTATAAAATTAGATATGATACATTATAAAATACCTTAAATTCCATATGTCTCAATCCTAAAACAACTTCAACCTTCCAAGTGGAATGCGGGTTACAAACTTGCTTGACACCTTGACTAGTTCCTTAAAAACTACCTTTATTTACATGTAAAGAGTGAAAAATGGAGCTTAAAACCATTAATTATAATTTAAATGAAATTAAACCACTCATTTAACATATTAAATTACTTTAAAAACTCCTATGGCCTACCATTGTATCATTCAAGTTCATAGGTGTCTTCTAACTCTTTTTTCCCCACACCTAGTTTGGTCCAAGTGGCCCAAAACTCAAGTGCATATTATTAAAATAATAGAAAATAGATTAATTATATTAAAATATGTTATTATGTATTCAATAAACCATTTTTTTTCTTGTATCAACTCCCAAGAACTCATTTTGCTCTTTAAGCCTTCATTAGGCCTAGTTTCCTTATATCACTTTTCCCTATAAACCTCCTTGTGTAGGGCGTTGTACAAATGATATTGAGAAACTAAGGGAATATTATAGGAAAATATATGGAATTAAAAATACATACCAATTTCATCTTTAGACTCTGAGTGGAATCCCATTTTTTATGCCTTTCTCTTCTACCAATTAGGCCTAATTAGGCCTTTAGGCCTAGAAAGTGGATTTTGGATCTAAAATCCTGATGCACATTTGAAACCTTTTTGAAGTTTTTTATTCACTTTACCCATGAAAATACCAAACTCCATGTAAATTTTTGGATTATATAACATTTTGCTTATATCCAAACCATGTAATGGGAAAAAATAAGCCCTTCACAACCATGTTTCTACTACCTTTCAAAATGGAGTTTGTTTACTCACTTACAGGGGTTACTAATAATTTTTTTTTTTAAAAATTTGAGGAGATGAAACAAGTATAATGGGACCTATTATAATGATTTAAAAGTTTCCATCTCTCTAAAATCCCTACAAAACACTAAAAAAATTTAAAATAGTGTATTTATGGCAATCTATACAACAATCCATACGTCTCAAGTACATTTAGATGATAAAATTGGAGTATATAACAATATCCAAGAGGATATAAGAGAAAAAAATGGCATTAGGTGTGATTTATAAGGCCATCTTTGTAAACTAGTCACTATTGGGGTTTTAAGAGAGGTTTAAGACCTATTTGGGGTCATAATAATTGTTCATAAAGAACAACCCCTCTCTCCTAATTCCAAAATATTATTTTTATGGGAACCATATAACACATACAATTACCATTAAACCCCATGCATCTCCTCATGAAATGTGTGAGAAAAATTTGATGACCCTTGAGTTGAAGAACAAACATTCTATGAGGTCTTGGAAAGATTACAGTTTGTAGGAAGTTTCTCTAAGATTGGTTTGATCTCTAATGACATTAATATGGCCATGAAATATAAATTTACCTACTATAATGTATAATTTTTCACCTTTATTTCATCTGACTTCCTACACTCTTAATGTTCTAACTTAGGGTTTCTTTTGTGAAACTGACTAAGAGACCCTAACTACCAGTATATGCCCTATTTCCTCACATTTCCTTTCATTTTTAGAGGATATAGGACCTCTTTAAGTGTTTATATATGTTTCCATCACATTATAAATCTATAATTCCATCTCAACTCACCCCAATTCTCTCTCTTTAGGATTGATTGTCTTGTAGTCCTAAGTGTGAATTAGAGTGTGTGTAGAGATTCAAGCCTATGTTATTCTCTTTAATAGAGGTCTAGAGTATCATATAATTCTTTACCATGTCCCTCACCATATTTATAGGATATCCATAGTTCATATTTACTCCAAATAGTCATCACTTCACCATTTCTTAGGTTTGACTACTCAAACAGGTCTAGACATACACTTAGGCAAGTGTATTATTATTTAGGTCTTTCAATTTATGTTTTTTTAACTTTTAGATGCTTGAGCATCATAAAATGTATAAATATTTATTTCATTATCCTCACATGGCTTCTCAGTATTTTAACTCATCTGAACTGACTTCACCTTTCCACTTCTCAAGTCTGCCTATGTAAGCTTACTCATGCAATTAGGCTTGTGCAAGGTCTAATTAGGGCATGTCAAAATGCTTGTCTCCTTATAGTTTGAGTTTTAGAAATATGTAAAAAAAATTTCACACCATTTAGTCACATCCATTTACCTCTCTTAATCTCCTTCATACCTTCTCATAAAACTAATTAACCCTTTCAACAGATACACACCTCATAATAGCTATTAGGGTTATGTCCTACCTTGAATGAGTAGGAAAAGTTTCTAACATTATCCCATTATCATGTGATTTTTAATACTCTATGATGATGTGTCATCACTATGAATCTTCTCTCTATATGTCTATATTTCTCTCTAACCTCAAGACTTTCCAAACAAAGGGATTTCCCCTTCATGAGTAAGTAGACTTGTAACCTTATCTAGAATGAGTAAGCAAGGTGTCTATGTTTGTATTATTTGTTTCCTCAAGATGAAACTTGAAAGACACTATGTAATCATCATTAAAAATTACTTTCATCCTCACATAACTCAACCTTTCAAATGAGAAACTTTACCTGGCAAGGTAGACCTGTGTAAATAATGTGTATGTTTAACTAACCGTGTATGAGGGTTTCAATGACCATGTTTTATATTCAAACTCTTGTACCTTGTTTAGGAATTATTAACCTTGATGAATTAAAAACCTAAAAATATTCACATAAACCAAGTTGCATGGTTTAGATATGGTCTTTAGCTCCTTTCATAGACTTATAGGTGGATAATTACCTATACACATTTATATGGACTAGGTATGCAATTTAGTGTTTTAGGAGCCTTATTTTGAACATTGAAGCTCTTCAAGATTTTATAATTTATCTACTAACTTATAAATCTTTCTCAACACCTTGAAGTTTTTTCATCATCATCACTACCCCAAGATAACTTTAACTACGTTATAGGTGACATTAGGGTATTTGACTATGTGTTAGCTTCTTAAGCTCCTCTTATCATTATTCAAAATTTATAGTGATCTATCATATTTTGAATAATATAATTATATCCTTTTAAATACCTTGGAAACTCAATACCTCATCAACCTCTATGTTTCAAGGTCAAAACTCCAACTCACCTAATTGTAGGTGTTATTAGGGTAGTTGACTAGGTATGGCTTGAATTTGTAGTCTTTTAGGTCTTGTGAGCACTCTTGAACTTCTTAAATGTTATAAATATTACCTTGAATTTTCCAAACCTTTATCAATTTAATTGTCAAGATAACTTTTCTTAACATGTTGGCTATAAGTGATGTTCATGAGAAGGTATTTGACTATGTAAAATATTAGACCTTTTACACTACACCATAGTATCATATAGTGGTCATATTATAACACCTGAGATAAGTCAATAATACCTTCTCAAATTTGGCATAACATGAAACTATCTCTCCTCATAGATAGGCTACTACAAGAGATAGATCTCTAGGTTTGAAAGGGCTAGTTCCCTTGATCTATCTTTAAGTTCACACACTAAACTAGACTAATAACTATTGGGGGTAAAAATAGAATAAGGAAACATAAATAAACCTAAAATAATGAAGGTGATACACTAAATATAATTCCACAAAATAAACTTTCATCTGTACTAAGAAACAAGACTATTAAAACTTACCTCAATCATATGTCCTTCTAGCATAAGTATTTCTTATAGAGGAAAATTTATATGCATATCTAGAGGTGGGTGAAAATAAGGTATGATACTAGACACTAATATTATTTCTCACACTTCAAGACACACTTATCAAACACATATAGTTTATGAGACTTTTTAAAAGAGATATAACTCACACAAAACATGCAAGATTAGAATGGAAGCAAGGAGAACATATTCATCACTTGTCAACAACATAAACCACTTGACACACTTAGGCAAGTGATTTTAGTGAATGAATTAAATTTATAAAACTTTATTAAAATAAAAATGATATTTTAAAGCCATTAAGGCTTCACCATAATAATTTTGGATCCATTACAAATCCAAAAAGGCTAGCATATATAGATCATAGGAGAGGAAAGAGAAGAAGAGAAGTGGAAGGGTCACAAGGCCAAGTGCCAAACTTTATAAACCAATTATAATACAAGATAATGAAGTGTAAAATATTTCATTTAGTCATATTAGATAGGTGTCTATCACAAAAATGACCCCTTCCTTGAATTTGGT
The DNA here is from genome assembly GCA_037957365.1 of Torreya grandis. Taxonomy (NCBI): domain Eukaryota; kingdom Viridiplantae; phylum Streptophyta; class Pinopsida; order Cupressales; family Taxaceae; genus Torreya; species Torreya grandis. The sequence goes on along the minus strand of JARHVA010002433.1, from coordinate 1,848,416 downwards.
GTGGAAATATCCATGGTTCTTCTTAAAATTTCCCTCACGATGATGAGTAATCCATTTATCTTGAAATACCTTTGAAAACCTTGACACATATTATTTAACATGATAAAATGGAAATGAGATCAGTTCAAGTCCTTGTACACTCTCCCAACTGATGATCCTCCTCTTGAAACTTGTGTTCACTATTTATAATCACTTACTATCCCTCTAGGCCTAGTTCATACAATTGTCACATTGATGACTTGAAATTGTCTAAATATTTTCATTGTAGAGGTGTTATATAACTCACTTAGACCTTTTTTTTCCTTTGGACTATCATATATACCTCAATGAAACTCAAAATGCACTTCTCATTATCAACCTTGATAGTCACATTGTCTTTTCACTATGTTTATTCAAACTATCTACAATGAATGGTCTAGAAAAGGGTTTTTCATGCATAAATAAGGTGAAAGTTGAGTTTAGGGAGTTGAATAAGTCCCTACACACCTTTCATAGTGGCCTTCATTCATCAGTTTCCATTTATACCTATTTAGACACCTTAAATCCTCTAAAAGATATAGAATTAGTTCTAGCTATATAAGTGATGGTAAGGCAAAAGTGCATGGTGAGGATACTAAGAGTGATAATCATGTCCAAGTCACTTTCTAGGTAGTTTTAGCACTTTTATATGAATTCCCATTAATTCATTCTCCATCAGGTGTAAATGAGGGTTTTAGGAGGGTTTTGGACATTTTATTTCTTAATGATGATTCATAAAGGTTAAATGTCCAACCCTTGAAAAAAGTACAAAAATTTGGAGCATAAAAACACCCTCAACTATCCCTATCTTGTTAATGTCTCAAGTAACTTTTTTATGCAGATGTGAGCAAAATAAAATCACATCTCAAGCTCTTACTTGCATTTTGGGTACCCCTAAGAGAAATTTAGGCCAAAATGGCCAATTATAAATGGTTTCCTTAAGTATTACCATCATTTTACTCTCCCATGAAATTTATAAAAGTTTTTGGAAGGTTCTCATGGTCATATGAACTGAGTTAGGCACATGAGTGTTCATGTCCAATTTTAGGCCTAATAAGTCTAGACTATGTTTCTATGCATATTTGACCACCTGAGTAATCTTAGTGATTATCAGTGATTTTACATATTTATACATATCCAAATTAACACTACACATAATCACTTAATTCATTCAATGATCTGCCCTTCATATTTCACTCTTCACATACTAAACTTTCAAGCTTACCTTGATCATGGAGTACCCTTTGTCTGAGATAAAACAAAGGGAACTTACCCTATTTATTTGGCTTGAAGGAATCCATGGGGGTATTATTTGGGTCATGGAGAATCTATATTAAAATTTTAAATTCTTTATTATATTTAAGTCTTAACCCCTCAAATCCTCTAGATTGGCTTGTAGGTCTAATGACTATGCAAAGAATGCATGCAGTGTTTTTGATTGACTGTAGGTTGAGGTTTTAGTTTAACCTTCTCTATATCCTTTGCCTTAGAGTCACATGAGGATGTGATATATCACTATTATATTTTATTAAAAATGGATATCCACCTTATACCTCTATATTCATTCCAACCTACATTCTCCATTAACTAGGCTAGTCTATAGTATATGTTAACTGTGTCACCTATAGGTGGAAATTAGGGAAGAAGTGAACAATTTTTCTTAGGTGTTTTCTATTATTGAGCACTATATTCCTCTCATTAAAATTCCTCTAAGGTCAATATGATTATCTTTCATCTATATGAGCTTGTCTATTTCCTTGAGACCATTATCATCTCTTATTATAGGTCACTGTTGTCCCAAGTTCATTTTGGATCAATGCACTATAGCTTTCATTAAGTGTTTTTAATGTAAATTTGATTGGGTTGAAACCACTCAACTATCACTTTATCTTAAACTAGAAACCTTTTATTTTTGTTCAAGTGTTACTACTAGGCCTAGTCTATAAGAATGAAAACATTAGGTCTATCTATACCTCATCAACACTTACCAACATATGCTATTGTGTAGAGCAGAGTCCCTTCAAAAATATTAAGGTAATTTTTCCCATAAACAACTTCTCAATATTACACCTATATACATTACTTGAGGGAGTCATGATTGTAGTTTATTAAACTTGAATGACTTGAAAAATCCATTCAAGTCATGAAATTCAATACAACATATGTCTTAGGTTTTGGGTGGCCTTTTTATTCTCTATACATGCCTACAAGTGACTTTAGGTGACTGTCATATCGAAGTCTAACTAGTATTTACTCATTATCTTAGAATCCTATCTCAATAAACCTTGAGGTCCCTCAATGTAAAATATTCATGGATAAACTGACTTCCATGATTTGAGAGGGTGAACATAGATATATTACCTTTGATATAAAGACATGTATAGGGACATGAAACTTTGTAACTAAAAATAACTATTTTGTAGACCATAATATTCACTCCTAACATAATAAGGATATTTATACCTATATATTCATGTTCACACATGCAAAACTAGTTGAGAAAAACATGAAAATAAGGGACATTCTCTACGAACACGTATACATCACTTGTAATCATTAGATCATTGTAAATAGGTAAGAAAAAATGAGGTGTTGGGGATGTGCAAGCAACTTGAAAGCATCATAAATATTAAATATTATTCATAGACCACAAACCACCAAACCATAAACTATTACCATGTAAATTAATGCCATAAGGGATACTAAATTCCCCCAAATTCAATCAACTCAACCCCCTCCTACTATCCATACCAAGTGTAAATTGGTTGGCCTTATTGAACTACCCAAGGGAGTGATGAGAGAGGGATCATTTTTCACCATTTTTCAAGTTGTCAAAGTCACCTAAGATTAGAGATGAGATATGGGGATCTGAAGAGACCCTCTTAAATTTTTCACACATGCCAACTAAACTATGAAATCTATAAAACATAAAAAAATTCTCTCTTTTCAGTTGATCTTTTTGTTTGAATGTTTAACTTGCATTATCTAAATTTCAAAAGAGTTTCCTGACATACTTTGACATATTGTACACTATATAACCTCTCAGTCATTTTCCCCTTCATGTAAAACTTTAAAATTCACTACAAAATAATATTAATACAAATGACACATATGACAAAGATGAAAAATATTGTGTGACTTCACTAATGACCATTTGACCATTTTATGACTTAGCAAGACCCTACAAAAAGTTTGAATATATAGAGGGTTGACTTAGTTTGACCTGGGGTAGAATCTGGTCAATAGGTCCATATTAACTAGGGATTATTTTATTCATTAATTTCAAGTTCATCAGCCTCTAAAAACATCTTGAAAACTCAAACTTCTACCCTCATTACCCTCCTACACACTATCTTGTAGGTGATTATTTTAGGCAATTAGTTCAGTCTTCACTTTTGAATTTTAGATATTTTTGGAGACCTCCATTGGTCATATAACCTCTTAAAATTTATTCCAACATAATTTTCTCATTCTTATAAACCTTTATATCATTGGCAACATGGATTTTCTCTGAGTGATAGACTTATAGGCCTATAGGTGACAACGAAGAATATTGTGTGTTTGAAACATTAAAAGATGCAAGTATAACTATCAATGACTGAAGTCCATTATTCCTTTCATTTCATCTACATATATATCATAAAAACATAACCTTAATCTCTTTTAAAACATATTCAAATATTTTTAGCTCAATTAATTGCTATGTAGGCACAAAATATAGTCCACCATGTGTATAAAGACATGACCAATTTTGAGATTTATATAGAATTGAGTTGATTTTTAGTATTCTTAGAATAACATTAAGAATAATTGAAATGCACTAAACCACCTAGAACACTCAAAAAACATGATGGTCACTTTAAATTACTCACAAATGAGACTTTCCTTGCCAAAGGAATATCCAAAAATTCCACCATGATGAATAATTTATGCTAGGAATCTATAGACATTTTAAAACATACTCCAACTGATTTAAATCAACCATGAATTTATAGTTTATTCTATATTCACTCTAAACTCAGCCTGTGGGGTTTGGAGTTCTCAAAAAGTAGTCTGGGCTCTTAGAAAATTTTCATAAACATAAGAGAAAAAATCTAATGAAAAATTACACAAATTTGAATTCCATAAGGTTCTCAAACTTTTTCAAACAAATTTAGCCTCTAAATCAAATTGTACTACCTATACCATCTTCTTGATTTTGAACTTCACTAACTTGTGAAGGGGATGATGAAGGAGAGAGAGAGAAAATCTTGAAACTATAGAGCTTGAAACTTATTAGAATGATTTTTAATGACCTATATAATTCCAAATGATGTTTTTAAGTTTGTTTATCTTGCACATGACTTCCAAAAGTCTATACAACTTCTCTAACTCCTCAAAGTGGTGTTGAAATATAAGAAACTAACATTTCTCTGACATGATGATAGGTTTAATAGTTATATAATTAATCCAAGATATTTTTAAGGTGTCTGGTATGCATTTTTACTTTGATGAAACTTTGACACATATAAAGTTAGCCAAAAATCCACTCTTTATGCATATTTAACACCTTCAAGTTAGCAAATGGACCTTAGAGTTCCCAAAACACCATTAAAAATTAGGAAAAAAATGTTTAAGACATAAAATGGCATTAATCAACCGATAATAATCTATTATATATTTTTCAAGGCACCATAAATGATCCTTTTGACCCTTTATGACTTACAAAACCCAAATAGACCAAAACACAAAAGAAACTTACCTTAATCTTTCAAAATTTACCTTAATAAATGTCAATAAGGTATTTTAGACTCAAATAGGACCTCCTAAATCACATATGGTTCAATTATTTGCCTATATGGTTCTTATTTTGACCTAGGGGTCAAAATTATATAAAAAATTAGTGACTCATAAGGGTAGCATGCCTATTATGCTAACTAGACCAATAACCTTGTCCTTCCATTAGGCTATGGAGTCAATTGAAATATGAGACAACAAGATCATACCTTGACACTTGACAAAAAATATAACTTTATTACCTCAACAACAAAGAAAATGAAGACACACACACACACAAATAAATAAAGGAAGACACACACATGTTCTAACTAAGCACTTAGGGAACACAACAAGAACATAAGCAAAATAGACTATATACAAACTAACCTGAAATAAAATTTCTCTTTATATATCAATAGGGAATATTTTAAAATATTTTTATCCATGAGATTAAGGAGATAATGAAGCAAGTTATCTTTTGATCTTTGGTTTTGATGTCCTTAACTCCTTCATGATTTTCACTCTCTTTGGCATGGTCTCAAATGCAACAAAAATAGTTGCAAACATATCACATATGAAGGTGAACCCTTATGAATCAACCATATTATCATGAGGCTCTTTAAATACAACCTTGTCTAATGGTGATTCATCCAATAATTATTCCTTGACCTCCATGGCATCTTGAATGGCATTATACTTCTAATTAACTATCATAAGCTCATCAAGCTCCTCAATAAAATTAACATACTCAACCCAATATTCATCATTATCCTGAATGAATGCATATTATTTGGTCTCTTTATGCACAAGACCATCAACCTTTTAAATACCTTCATGCTCTTTAAGGAGTTAAATATACTTATAGTAGTCATCTATGTCTTCCTTCTCTTCAAGAACCTCAACGTCTTCAAATTCATCTTCTTGCTCATTATGTACTTTGTTAACTTCATATTGCTTATTTGAATAGTCTTCAACCTCAAGGCTAGATCCAACTTGTTAAATTTTGGTACTTTGGAAGTTATCATATTGTCCTTTAGGAGGTAATATATCTATAATAATGTCTTCAACTTGAACATCAGGAGGTGTAGGATTTTGAAGGCCTTCAAATTCTTCACAAATATCATTAGACTTCAACCATAAATCATGTTGGTCCATGGAGTCAACAGATAATTCATATTCTATTATGTTTTCAAAAATAACCTCTTGATGTTACTAATGAGATCCATCTAACTTAGCTGAGCTGGTGTCCTGCTCAAACAACTTATATTCAATGTTTTGATCAAGCTCTTTGTGAAAAATTACAAACATGATCTTGATCATATTTTTAATAACTTATCTCCTATAGGATGGGTTATCCCTAAAAAAGGGATGATGTGGGATAATGATGAATAAGTTCATGGATTATAAAGGGATTATGATGTGTGATGGAGGTCTCATGAATGGGATTGGAAATGAAGGGAGTACTCTTGCAATTTGGGCTCTTAGAAATGGGATATTCTTGAAAGAATTCTTGGAGAGAGAGAAGGTTTATCTTTATCATAGGTGTTCCATTCTCTTCATCAACCACCTCATCCTTCTCATATTCTTCTTGAAGTTCATTATTAGCTATAACTTAATCATCCAACTTCTCAACTAGGGCCTTCTTCTTGTCTTGAATGTTATTTTGGACTGGCTTTTAGGAATATTTATAGGTTCTTTGGGAGAGGTAAATTAGGATTTAACAAACACAAGGTCTTATTTATTGACATAAACTTCTTGGTCTTCACTCTTTTCATATTTATTTCCCCAAGACCCCACTACTTGGTTCCAAGTTGAAAATTTGAATCTATTAGGCTCTTTTGAGAATTATATTGGATATCTTAGAGGATCCTATCTAGGATAGTGAATGGTTTCATGAGGATATAGGGTAAGAGAAAATTGATATGGGATACAAGAGGGTTATTGAAGAGGGAGTGGGGAGACTTGTATCTTCTTATGTTATATATTTTTCTACAAGAGTTGGTATGGTGTAGTTAGGAATCATATTCCAAGAAAGCCTCCAAGATGAAAATATATTATTTTATTGAGGGATAATAGGTGTATATTAAGGAGGACTTAGAATCAAAGAAAGTGGAATAAAGATAGGAGATGATGATTAGGGTTATTTAGATTGGGTCTCTTAATTCTCTAACCTCTCTAATATATATATATCCACCATTGGATAAAGGTTATCATATCACTAAAATCCTCACTCATAAAATATTGGGTTTCTTCTCCAACTAATATCCACTTATCCATCAACATTTGAACTAACTTTCTCATCTTCTATATGAGATGAAAAGGGATCAAATCAAGATCTCTATCCCACTTTATCATCATGTCTTCTATTTTTTGTAGATTTGGCTTAATTGGAAATAAGGATATGGTAGGGGAAACATAATTTTTATATGGGATTAAATTAAGAGAGGAGGAGTTTGACTATTGAAAGTCTTGGTAATGTTTTTTAGGCATATAGTTAGAACCATATGAGAATCTAGGACAACCATAAGACTAATATGATTCACGATAAGGTTGATAGGAATCAAAGTGAGGTTGATATGGATTATAGAGATAGTAAGAGTCATATTTAGGCTCATGAAAAGGTTGTTAAGGGGGTGTATAATAGAATCTTTCATCACATATAGCCATCCCAACTTCATTAGTCAAATGAGAACATAAGATATTTATCAATTATTTTCACAATAACTATCTAGGATGCTTATAACTATTTTATTACATTTGGAGTTTCTATTAGTGTTTGTTGAATGCCTTCAAAGGTTGATAAGAGGAAAAACACACCAAAAAATTCTTCCACTCTTTTGGACCTTAAGTCCCACTAAGTGTGCCAAAACTATTATGACCAAATTTTTCACCCTATGAGAAGGTTATTTAGACCAATCCAAATTTGGTAAAACATGGGATTACCCATACACCTATGGGTTGTCTATAATAGGGGTAAACCTCTACATTGAATGGATATCTCCCCTTAATGAATCACTTAGGCTCACACACTAATATATCACTTGATAATAAAAGGGAGAGAAACTACTCTAATGAGGTAATGTACCAAATATGTTTTGACCACTACCAACTAGTTGAATGTGCACTAACTATTCAAGAAAACTAACCTTAAATAAACTATTCTTAATTTGAATCTCTCACATGAGTTTTTTAATGTGAAGGTTGTGATGGTTGATTAATCTAGGAGGACTAACCAAGAGGTATTGAATGACACTATAAGATAGATAAACTCACTAAACTCTTGGACCACACTCATACACTTCACATGACCTATAAAATAATATTTAAAACTACATATAGGTGTTATAAAATAACAAAATTCCAAAGAATATAGTTCCATTTAATTGACAATAAAAACTATTTTGATATGCACACTAAGTATAGTCATAATAAGAGGTAAACTAGTTACTTCTAATTGATCAATGATTTGGAGTTCATTTCAAAAAAATTTACAAATCATGATGAAACCAATTTCACAACATAGATCTCATCGAGATATTTTTTATGCTTTTTGTGGTTTCCAAAATAGACACCGTATGCAAAAGTTATAGGCCGCTGAAGTTCTGATGTGATAGGGAAAAATGTGGTGTTGCAAGATGACATGGTGTAATGTGGACATGCCAAGTGGTCCAATTAGGTGGTGACACATGGTAGTGAATTAGAGTCCAAAAATTTAGGATTTGATTGATTTTTGTCTTTCTTGGATAATTCATTGCATTTGAATTATAATGATTTTACATTTTTTAATAAGACTTTTCAAACCACCACATGGCAAGCCAACAAACCAAATCTGCCACACCATCCACCTTGCCATGCAACGACCACATCCTATCTAAGGAAATCTTTAATGGTGGCCTAAGTTATGAATTTAGCTAAGTCTTACACCAAAGTGTCCCCTAAAAAGGGCCGTCAACACTCATCAAGGAGTCTGCCAACCTTTTAAAGACTTAAAGCCATTGGATTTGGTCAATGTGGGATAAAGGATAAGTTCAAATCACCTAAATAGAAGGTTGAAGACTTGAAATGCTGACCTCCCATGAAAAATAGATAGGACTTGACTACTTAGGCTATGGACTTCCAACTGTTTTGAAAGGAGCAAATGTGTATTTAAGGGTAAGCTTCTAGGCAACTTTGTATTGGAGATTATTGACTCGATTATAGTATTTGGTCATTTTAGAACCCTTAGAGGCTGAACCAGAGCTTGGAGTAAACTACCAAATTTTTTAGAATTATAATATGCTCTGTGTATTATATTCATTTGCCCATTTTGGAGAATTGGTGATGTCATTTTGAGATACAAAAGTTGCCAATTTTAATTTGGAGAAGCCTCCACGTGTGATTCAGGAAGGTGAAGGACATGCTGAGTTAGCCAAGGTCTTTCAAAGGTCTAAAACACTATTTTTATAGAGAGTAGATATATTTTTCTGATTGTAAGTATTATTTTGGCTTTCAAATTTAGCAACATTAATGGATTGGTTCGATAAGAACTTAGGGATATAGGAATTATGAACCCTATAAACAATTTCTATGTTTTGATCTTTGAATTCAGTTTTGAATTTCATTTTTCATTAATTTGTAGATTATAATTTAGAATTCAATCAGAGTTCAAAAATTAATCATTTGATCAATTATGAGAAATTGGATAAAATCAAGAATTTGGTAAATTTTGACAGTTTCAGTGGATAATTAATGTGATCTATCAATTCACCTTTATTTCAATTTTGAAACTTGATTTAGATAAGATTTCATCAATTTTTAATCATTCTAACATCTTATAAGTTAAGAAATTTAGTATTCATACTTAAAACTTCACTTTGAGTTTATCAATGTATTTTACGGATCAATCAAAGGCATATAAATGGGTAAGGCTTCACCATACCTAAGTGGAGGATACAACTTAGCCAAAAGTGGCTCAATATATAGAGAATGTGAGAGAGAAGAGAGAGAGAGGTCTTGTAGAAGATGAGTGACAAGTGTCCATGAGAGTTATAAACACAAAAAGAGTTATGAGATAGTCCAATAGACCTTCAAGTCCATGTGTCTCACTCTTGAAGTAGCTTCAATGTTCCAAGGGGCATGGGGGTTACAAAATTACTTAACACCTTAATAAGATCCTTATAAACTACCCTTATTTGCATGAAGTAGTGAAAAATGGACCTTAAAAATACTAATTCACCTTGAAATGATCTAAAACCACTTATTTATAATTTAACATGCTTTAAGAAAATCCTTTTGGCCTACCATTCCATGATTCAAGTGCATAGGTGTAGTCATATAATATGTCTAAATTAGTAGTTTTAGTGTGGCTTGTGACAACCTATCCATAGGTCCTTTTTTCATGCTCTTGTGGCCCTTATAGACACCTTTTGGCTCATTAAAATTCATCTAAAACCTTCTAAATGATCATTCCACTTTAGCCAGACTATATTTCCTAGGCCAATCATATTCCCCTAGGTCTTGAGCCTATAAGATAGGAGTTCCATACTTGGACTATAGCAGTAGACCCTAGGGTGTCCCATTTTTGGAGCTCTTGTCCATTTACACTTTGAGCTCATATGGTTATTTTCATTTTATCCCTATACTAATTTATGTCAGCCTAAAATGAATACATCTGACCCATGACCAATTATTCCCTATAAAATCCCATTCAAAGCTCATTTACAAGGGAGGTGAAAAATCTTACAAAGAAAGCAAGAATACAAATAAATAATCAATAAAAACTTCCCTATTCTATGCATACAATTACCCAACATAGATGTAAACACACTCAAACCCTCATACCAGTGCCTAGCCACCTCGAGCACTCTCAATTTGGAAAATTTTCATCCTCATCACACTATTGCAAAAATCACATTAGGTGGGAGAATTATATATGTCTTGATCCCTCTTTAGAGTATTAGTATGTAGGTAGGATGCCCACATAAGGGGTGTGGATTGCACTTTTAGTACATCTTACACACTAACCCCCCTTTCTCATGTGATTTAAACATCATTTTATCAAGCATGGTGGAAGATTAGGGTTTTAAAGATTAAATCAGATCTATAGTGAATTCTATTGAAAATCAATACTCAATATTTCATAGGTAGGCTCAGACAGGTATAATGTAAATACCCATAAAGTTTCAAGTCTCTATGACTAGTTTAGCTAATAGCAATTGGAGTAGACAATAATTCCTGACACTAAAGTGTCCTATTTTTAGTACTCCTATGCTATTTCCAAATGAAAACCAGATTTAGGTTGATGACACTATCCTAGTCTTACACAACCATTTTTAGCCTTTGTATCAACCATCTCAGTCTGTTCCCAACTAAGTTATATTTATTCTTATTTATTACTATTTTTTGAAAGGTGAAAAAGACAAACAATTACACAAATTAAGACTATAATTATTGTTATATTCTATACTAATTTATTAATCTAGACCCTTAACTAAAATAGGAATAAAAATCCATTATTCCCAAATAAAGTTAAATCATTTGGTGAACCCAACTTACTTTGTTTTTGCACAAAAACCATAGAAAACCTAAGGAAAATTCCTTGCTGATTTTTCAACTATTTTTTTGATTTTTTCTGCATATATTAAATCCAAATTTGACATTTTATTTTTAAAATTCACCATAGTAATTTTAAAAATCATTTTTTTCAAACCCTAGTTGAACTTACTAGGTCCTTTTACTTCTTGAGGTATAACCTTACATGTTTGTGAGATTTATATCTTTTTTATGCATATTCTAAATAACTATTTTTCAAATCCTATATTACATTTATTTAATATTCTCTTTCATTTTTCAATTTGTTTTCCTTATGCCACCTAAGCTCTTTGTATCTCTTCCTTTGAGATGAAGTGTAAGACTTAGTGGTGACCCTCCTGAATTCATCCAAATTATTACAACCCATCCATATACCATGTATGAATAACCAACTTAGTTTCCTACTATAGATCCTACACATCCAGATTACATTAATTTCCATGAGGATAATTTTGACAATGAGTAATATGAGAATAACAATGATGATACACACACTGATGTTCATGACCCACCATATTAGGATCTTGATCCACTTCCACCTATTATTGATAATGATGTTGTCATCAACAAATATTTTATTCTAAAAATTTTAGAGAGAGACTCAGGGAACAACCCAAAAATCATGCCGTTATCTTATAATCTATCATGTAAATTAAAAAGGCTAAGCAAGTTGAGTATTCCATTCCTTCAGAATAACTAGTTATAAATGACACTATGGGGCAACTATATCTCAACAACCCCTTATAGTAACCCAACCTTCTTATGTGGTATGACTAGTCACGACTAGTACATCTTTGTCTCCTAATGTGTCCATATTTATGAAAGAGATAAAATCTCTTCAATCCAAGGTACTACATCTCAAGTAGGGTGCCTCTAGACTAACATAGGTTTTGGACACTTTTGCTCTACTCCATACACCATTGGTAAGCTATATTGATTCTACACCCTTGCCACCATGTTTTTTTCAACACAAACTCACTCTATATAATGGAAAGGGTGATCCAAATACACATTTGAGATATTTTCATGTAGCATGATTGGACTATGTGCTAAATGACTGGTTACTAGCTAATTTATTTTCATGAATTTTAAAGGATTATGATCTACAGTGGTTCTATAGTCTACTAAATCAATTTGTCAATGTATTTAATCCTTTATCCAACCTATTCCTAGCTGATTTTAGCATTAACATATATGACAAGTTTTTGAATGCCCAAATTGCATAATAGAAATAGAGGTCAAATGAGCATCTCATAGATTATGTTATTAGATATAAGACTATCTTGGATAAAATGACTAGCCCCATGGTTGATCAAGAATTATATGATCTCTTCAAACATATTATTCTACAAACTTTTCATAAGTCAATAATGTTCAAAAGGTTCTCTTCCTTCACTAAGTTATGTCATACACTAAAATAAAGGGAAGTCAAATTAATTTCAATGGGAAAACTTAAGTACACAGGCATATCAAAAACAACAAATAAGAGTAGCATTAAAGTCCCATACAAAGTAAAGGTTAATTATAACAAAAGTCAAAATCAACCTAAAATTAATGTGGCTTCAAGCCCCCTCAATGACTAGTTTTATTAGCACCTCCTTGGAGAGCCTTTACCAATGTACCAGTATCTCTAACTAGAATCTTGTAGTAGTTATTAGAATGCAATGTCCTATCTCTCCCTCCTATTTGGGAAGTTGATACAAAAAAACCTCTTCCATGTGGATATGATCAAAATGCATTTTATGATTTTCATAGGTCACCAAGACACACATAATGAATAGATTCATTATTTTATGACACAAGATATAGGACTCAATAGATGGAAACCTCATTGATCTTGGCACTTCAATTGAGCCTCCTCAGGTAAAGCAAACATAGGACAAGGCTTCAAAATTTTTATCAAAGCCATTCCCATAGCATTCTAAAAAAAATAGGGGATACATCAGGTGTTCACCATGCATATCATACACATCCTAAACTAGCTACATACTAGGAACCTTAAGTTGACTCACATATTTTGATAAACATGATTATTGTGTATAAATATAAAGTTTTAGGTAGACCTTAGATCTCCTTTTTAGAGTAATATTGAAGATGATTTAGATTAATATGAACTCTTTATCAGAGCATACATTGATCACCATCCCATTCATAGTGTTCTCATAGATAATGGATCCAATGTGAACATGTACACTATGACATTATTCTAGCATTTGAGATATTTAGAGTAGGGTATTACCCCAATAGACATATTTATTAGTGGATTAAGTGGACACATATAGAGTTCATTGGGTGAGATTATACTTCCTCTATAGGTTATACCTACACATGTGGCCACACCATTTACTATTTCTCCCATTTTAGGAGTCTTTGACATGTTGCTTGGTCAACCATAAATCCAAAAACTTTGAGTAGTACCTACTATAATTCATAGATGTGTAAAATTCATTCACACTAATCAGGTTTTTATATTTGGTGGAGTTATGTATGAGTTACCACTCCTCACTTTAGAGACATATACTACTCTACAGTCACCATTTTTAGTTCTTCCACTAGTTATTGTTCTTCCTCTAGTTTAGATTCAAACACAATCAAGGACTCTCTTACTAGCACAAAGACTTCATACACTTCCATATAGGCCTCTCTTAGAGTGACTACTACATCAGCAATAGTTTCATGACTCTAGATAGTTTCTATCTATAGTATTCACACCTAGGGACGTATCATTGAGATTTCATTCCTCTACACATGTATCAAATGTTCATAGAAAATTTTATACTATCGAATGGGTCCCTAAGATTCCCAAATTTGCATCCACTTCTTAGAGTTACAGGGGGACCCCACAATCAATTTCCATTATAGATATTTTAGAGAAATTACAACTTTTAGAACTTTCAAAGTCATAGTCTCAACCCTTCCATCATGCTTCAATATCACACATGATCCCTCTCCTTGATACAAGACACCATGATAGGGAGTCTCTTATGAGACTCATCATTTAGTATCATTTCTTCTCAGTCTTTCTTGTACATAGCTTCTTTTTAAATTATTATACATAGTTTTCTAATGATTGATTGTACATAGCTTATTTTAGAAATGCCAAAAATAATATAACATGTAAAAATACAAAAACATTCAAATAAATAAAAAACATCAAAAAACATTTCAACTATATGAATTATCCATGTTTTACATTTATACTACCATGCTAGACTTAAATTGTTTTGTTATTATTTGTCAATTTATCTACATTACCATGATTTAATTGATCTTATTTGAGTGTGTAGTGACACCCATATCCTTGATTACTTTACTATACCCATTAAGGAGGCATCCTAATTCTATATTTGAGACATACAACAACATATCTACCCACTAGGGGCATGTTATACATGTGATCTAGGTGGATCTTTCCATTTGTAAAAAAAATGAAGTCTCCATATTCTGATCAAAATGATTTCATAATGTACATCTCATCGAGAGATTTTTGGTGATTTTCATGGTTTTCAAAATGGACATCATATGCAAAAGATATGGTCCACTAAAGTTTTGATGCGATAGGGAAAAATTATGGTGTCACAAGATGATGTGGCACAACATGGACACACCAAGTGGACCAATCACCAATTAACATGTGGTAGTCTATTTTGTATGTTTATGCAAAAATTTGGTTTGGTGTTTGGTTTCATCCTCCAATATTTGACATGCAATCATATGGAGAATGTGGGTCGCATTATTGGCTCACTGGGGGCCCTCAGTGGGGGTCAACACACTCTTTCTAAGGAGGGGTGCCTTGACCTCCTAATTTCATATTACATTGTAATGGAATTAGTATTTAAATTCCACTTTTCATTATAAACTTCCACATGTGGGATTAGTATCAATGAATTTTGTAAAGGCTACCAGCTCAAATGTCAAGTTTACCACTAGCTCACAACTTGTTAATGCTAGCTCGAGGAAAACGAGCACACATCCAAAGGTTCTAAGCAACCAAATGTCCAAGTCAACATAGCTCATGATAAGCCCTACCACATATTCCATATAATCACCCACATAAACTACATCTACATGCTAATTTGGGGGCCGAGTCATTACATGCCTTAGCCAAAAGGCTATCTCAACATATGATAAGGTGGATACAAGGCTATAAAAAGCCTTTTTTACTTATTATCCCATGTATGTGGGATATTTGATAGAGTTTAAAACAAAAGACTATGCTAATAGAGTTGAACCCATGACATACCCATCAAAAGGGATAAGGCCTAACCACTTGAGCTATGTGTGGCAACATAATTATAAAGGCACAATATTATATTTAAATAGAATTAATTATTGACTATGTTTTTGGAACATAATAGACTCATTTGCAGTATTTGGTCATTTTAGAGCCCTTAGAGGTTGAACTGAAATCAGAGTAAACTACAAAGTTGCTTAAAATTATGATATGTTCTATGTTGAATATTAATTTTACCATTTTGGAGTTTTTGTGATGTCATTTTGAGCTACAAAATTTTCCAATTTTGATTTGGAGAAGCCTCTGCGTGTGATTCAGGAAGGTGAAGGACATGTTGAGTTAGCCAAGGTCTTTCAAAGTTCTAAAACACTATTTTTGAAGAGAGTAGATCTATTTTTTTGATTGTAAGTATTATTTTGGCTTGAAAATTTAAGCAACATTAATGGATTGGTTTGATTAGAATCTAGGGACGTAGGAATTCAGAACCCTGTAAACAATTTTTGTGTTTTGATTTTTGAATTCATTTTTGCATTTTAGTTTCAATTAATTTATAGATTATAATTTTAGATTTTTAATCAGAATGCAAAATTTAATCATTTGATCATTTATGGGAAATTAAATAAAAGTAGAAATTGGGAAAATATGATGGTTTCAATGGAAAACTGATGTGATCTATTATTTCACCTTTATTTTAGTTTTGAAACATGATTCTTGGATCAAATACTAATCAGTTTCTAAATACTCCAAAATTATAAAGTTGAGAAATTTATGCTTCTAATTTAGTTTAAATTTTGTAATTGAGAACTTAAAAGATCTTAGTAAATGTTTTAAAAAAAGTAGTGAAGTTCCTACTAGTGTTTGCGGAATTAAATTTTGGTATCAGAGCAGTTGATCAATGGGATTTAACAGTTGGTTCTTGTTTTTACTTTTATTTTGGAATTTGTTTTGATTTTTTTGATTTGATAGGTGCAATGGGCAAGTTTTCAAATAGAGTTAAGCTTGATGATCTTGAAGCATATAACCAATAGATCTAGGAAGAGAATGCTTTCCTGAGAGCTCGATTGTACTCCTTGGATGAGGGGATTGCCCATTTGAAAACTGAGTTACAAGCCAAGGATGAGCTCTTGGAAAAACTATAGAATGGTGGACAAGTGAAGGATTTGCCTTCCACTATAGATGTAGACACTATGATGGATGAAAACATTATAAGTGAATGTAGGTCATCAATTGATTTTCTTTCCCATGAAGAATCTAGTAATAATGATTTTAGTAAATTTGAACAATATACAAAAGGGATAGGTTCAAAATTACTTGTTAAAATGGGATTTATTGGAAAAGACTTGGGAAAATATGGTCAAGGTGATACTAACCCCATTCAGGTAGATAATAAGCCTAATTGTGTATGGTTAAGATACAGATCTGGTATTTGGAATGAAACAAGTGAATGATCTAAGAAAGTAGAAGCAAGATGTGCTATGGAGAAGTGTAAACCATCTTGGATGGAAGGTAAAACACATTATTTTCATCACACTTACAATAATATTGATTCTAATTCTACCAGACAACATAAATATTCTAATAATCCTTTTGATTATGGTACACAAAATTTGTGGCTCATTTATGCATGCAATTTTTGTGGATTGTCTAATCATTGTGTAGCCAAATGTTGGAAATGTAAATCTTTGTTAGGAAAGATTTTGAAAGAATATTCTCCTAGATATAGTTCTAAGAGTAGCAATAATAATATGTTTTCCAAAAGAGTGGACAAAAGTTTTTGTACTCATTTTAATAGAAGTGGACATTAGGTAGAAAAGTGTTGGAGACTTCAACCATCACACCATCCTGGTAATGGTAAGATTAAGATGGTTTATAAACCTATCAATAAGGTAATTAATGAAGTTAAATCAACCCATACAAATGTTACTAAATCCACTAAAGAAATCTCACCAACTAATTAGGATAATCTAATTAAGAGGGTTGGTAAACAATTTTTGACTTTCATGTTGTCATGATTAGTGGATTGATAATGCATAAAGGACATTTACCATGCTTTGAATGTTGATATGGTTTATTGGAGTACCGTCTAGAGAAAAACCAAGGGACAAGTTTAACATACTTGGAATATTTTCTCATGTTTGGAATTTTTAAACTTCATTTTTAAACCTTGACAACATTATATGTTATATTTTATATTGTGTAAATAGAGGATTATAACACCCTTTATGGGCACAATTTGTAATTATACTAATTATACAAACTATTTATAGCCATGCATGATATTTACACATTCTATAAGACCCTAATTCATTTTGGGCATTTTATTGTAACTATTAATTGTGGTTACAAATAACATGTAAAATTACTACACTAACAAATTGGTTTGCAGTTGCACTTAGTGAATAATTTACAATGATTGGAAGGTGCATCATTTTTGAGATGTGACACTTGAGCAAGAAATTTGTTTCTATCCACAATGTGGTAATGGGTAGATATTTATTTTTCATTTACATTTCAAGGATTCAGTTTGAATGTTGAATCATTACCATGATATGTTGCAGTGATGTTTTTGCAAAAGCATTTTAATGGAGAACATGCTTTGGGGTCCAAAAGTGCTTAGTGGGGAGGTTTGATCCAAGTGGATCTTTCCATTTGTTAAAAATTAAATTCTCCATATTCTAATCATAATGATTTCACAGTATAGAGCTCATCAAGATATTTTTATTTCTTTTCATTATTTGCAAAATGGACACCATGTGTGAAAGATATGGTCTGTTGAAGTTCTGATGTGACAAGAATATAATGTAGTGTCACAATATGGCGTGGCACAATGTGGACACACCAAGTGGACCAATCACTAGTTGACATGTGGTAGTCCATTTTGAAAATTTGTGTAAAAAATTGGTTTGGTATTTGGTTTTAGTCTCTGGTCTTTGATAGGCGGTCATATGGAAAACCATGGACCCCTTTATTGGCTCACTGGGGGGCCTCAGCAAGGGTCGTCACACTCTTTTTAAGGAGGGGTGCCATGACCTCCTAATTTCATATTGAATTATAATTAAACTATTATTTAAATTCCACTTTTCATTATAAACTCCTACATGTGGGATTAATATAAATGCATTTTGTAAAGGCTGCTAACTCGAATGTCGAGTTTACTACTAGTGTGTAACTTGTTAATGCTAGCTTGAGGAGAATGAAACCATATCTAAAGGTTATAAGTAACCAAACATCTGAGTCATCATAGCTCATGATAAGCCTTACCACATAATCCATCTAATTACCCACATAAACCACATCTACATGCTAATTTAGGGGTTGATTCATTACATGCCTTAGCCAAAAGGCTATCTTGGCATATGATAAGGTGGATACAAGGCTATAAAAACCCTTTTTAACTTATTATCCCCACGTATGTGGGATATTTGATAAAGTTTTAAACAAAAGACTATACTGATAGAGTTTAACCTATGACCTATCCATCAAAAGGGATAAGGCCTGACCACTTGAGCTGCACGTGGCAACATGGTTATAAAGGTACAATATTATATTTAAATGGAATTAATTATTGACTGTGTTTTTGGAATATAATAGACTTATTTTCAGTATTTGGTCATTTTGGATCCCTTAGAGGCTGAACCAAAACTCGAAGTAAACTATAAAGTTGTTTAGAATTCTAATACACTATGTGTTGTATATTCATTTTCCCATTTTGGAGTTTTAGTGATGTCATTTTGAGCTATGAAAGTTTCCAATTTTGATTTGGAGAAGCCTCTATGTGTGATTCAGGAAGGTGAAGGATGTGTTGAGTCAGGTAAGGTCTTTCAAAGGTCTGAAACATTGTTTTTGTAGAGAATAGATCTATTTTTTTGATTGTAATTATTATTTTGGCTTGATAATTTGAGAAACATTAATGGATTAGTTCGATTAGAACGTAGGGATGTAGGAATTTTGAACCCCATAAACAATTTCTATGTTTTGACCTTTAAATTCATTTTTGCATTGCAATTTTAGTTAATTTGTAGATTATAATTTCAAAATTTTAATCAGAATGCAAAAATTAATCATTTACGAGGAATTGGATAAAAGTAGGAATTTGGAAAATCTGATGGTTTCAACGGAAAACTGATTTGATCTATCAATTCACCTTTATTTTAGTTTTGAAACATGATTCTTGGATCAGATATTAATTACCTTCTAAATACTCCAACATTATAAAATTGAGAAATTTCCACTTCCAATTTAGTTTAAATTTTGGAATTGAGAGCTTAAAAGATCTTAGTAAATGTTTCTAAAAAAGTAGTGAAGTTCCTACTGGTGTTTACAGATCAACATGACACCACCATCCATTTTATGTCATTTCTACACCACACGCTCTAGTTATCATGATGATGTACATTACTTCCTAGCTTACATAGATTATTCTATTGACACTCACTAGTATATAGTACTTATGTATTTCTTAGCATTAATGTAGTCTTATATTACATTTTTTTAATACTTTCACTTCTTGATTTGATTTATTATATGTGATAGTATTTCCAATATTTACATGTTTTCCTTTCTTGCTTTGAGGATCTATATGTGATTACATTTATTAGTTTCTATTTTGTCTCTTGTGTGTGCCTTAGGACATTTGTCACTATCCTTTTCTTGTACTCTTCTATGTGCTTATGGCCTTTGTGCCAATCTTCCTTTTTTGAAATTATATGTCTATGTGGCATTTGAACATGCCTTGTATCCTTGACTTCCTAGTTTTAGTGACATGTACCCATGTCCCTTATTTTATTATCCCCTTGGCCTCTTTTGTGTGCTTTTTTATTTTTACTTTGTGTACTTGTTTCCTTCTCAATTGTTTACAATGGCATGATCCACATCATGCATTATCTTACCTTCTTGGATGACATTATGGACATCATGCACCATCTCTCCTTGACAACTAACAATTAACCAGATTTCCACTTCTAATTTAGTATAATGCACATGTTATTACATTGTTAGATATCTCTAGGCATAATCCTATGGATATAACCATCTCTAATACAAACTATCGTATATTTGGAGATATTATTTTGATTATCATTATTATATCATGTATTTCATAGCATAACACAGTTGTAAGGCTCTTTCTTCTGAGAGTAGTCATTGTAGGTTCTTCATTCATACCCTCAAAAAAGGGGGAAACAAATAGGGTTTTGTCATAGAGATTAGAGCCCTCTAGCAATCAAAAAATTAGCTTTTTATAATACTCATAACAACATTATAAACCCAAAGCATACATAGTAGACCAAAAAAATAATATAAAATATAGAACAATGATACAAAATAGTAAAGGACAAGAGTGTCATACTTGGACTATATCATCAAATAATAGTGTCATATTTTCAATGCTCTTGTCCAACTAGTAGAAAACCTATAATTTCCAAGAAAAAACATAAAGGTAAGGTTAGTTACACTTTTTTTTAGCTATAGTTTAGTTTAGATTGAGCAATTTTAATACAATTTCACTTAGAGTATCTAGATATAGGGGGAATCATGCATGGCATGATGGCTCTCACCTCCAGTATTAGACTGGGTAGCTGGCATAACTTGTAGATCAAAATCCATGTTACAAACACCAATTATTAATGGAAATGTGCATGACACATTTTCCTTCTTTTCTTTCCAAGTTTAGTGCATTTACTTAGGTATTCTTAGTAGTTACATGCCTTATTCCATCTATAGATGGTTGGCATCATTTTGGAGTGGATTTCATATAAGCCTAGTTCTTAGTTTCATAGTGGATTTCATAAAATCCTAATCTCAACCTTTTAAAGTGGCCAAGATTGGCCTAGTTCTCAATACACATTCAATTATCCATGTCACATTGTTATATTATAGAGCATTCATGGGTTTCATGAGTCATCTATATGACACACATTCATACTGGTATCATTTCATAAATTCACACTTAGTGGATAATGATGGAGCCAAAGGACTAACTATCCTTTGTATTCTTGATCTACCTACTCAGAGGGATTGGAGACATATTCCAAACATTTATTAACACACACATGATTACATAGCCTTAATGGGTGATGATGGAGCCAAAGGGCCAACCTTTGTATTTTGAGCCACCTTTTGGGAATTAAGCTCTTAGATCCATTTATGATATTAATTATAGTACAACACATACCCAAAATCAATCACCATCACTCACCATCACTCAAAAACCCAATATATTTACACTTCATGATGTGCTCTCTCTATGCATAATCAACATCATATATTTTCTTAGGCTTCACCCTTATAAGTAAGTTCAGGTATGATTTCTATTTTTCCTTTATCCTAGTATTTAACTTTGATGCATCATTAGAATAAAAGTGGGGGTGGGGAAATGTTTTCATATAAAATATCCAAAATGGTAGTTTGAGTGTGGCTTATGACACCCTATCTATAGGTCCTTTTTTCATGCTCTTATGGACCTTCTAAACACCTTTTCACTCATTGCAAATCATCTAAAACATTTTTAATGATCATTCCACCTCAGCCAAACTATATTTCCTAGGCCAATCCTATTCCTCTAGGTCTTGAGCATATAAGATAGGAATTATAAACTTGTACTATAGTTCTAGACCCTAGTGTGTCCCATTTTTAATGCTCATTTCCATTTACACTTTAAGCCCCAACGATCATTTTCATCTGATCCCTATCCTTCATTATGTCATCCTAATATGAATACATCTAACCCATGACCAATTATTCCTTATAAAATACCATTAAAAGCTCATTTATAAGGGATGTGACAAATCTTACAAAGAAAATAAGAATACAAACAAAGCACTAAGGCAAACTTCTCTATTCTTTACATACAGTCACCCAACATAGTTGTAAACACATTCAAACCCTCATACCATTCCATAGCCACTTCAAGCACTCTAAATTTGTCATTATTACATATTCATCACATTATTACACAAAACACATTAGGTGGGAAAACTACATATGGCTTGATCCCTCTTCGGAGTATTGGTATGTAAGTAGGGTGCCTACACAAGGGGTGTGGATTGCACATTTAAGACATATGCCACACTAACCCCCCTTTCTCAAGTGATTCAAAAATAATTTTATCAAGAATGGTAGAGGGTTAGGGTTTTAAATATTAAATCATATATATAAGGAATTCCATCAATAATCATCACTCAATATTTCACAAGCTGGCTCACAGAGGCATAATGTAAATATTTAGAAGGTTTTAGGTCTTTATGACTAGTTTGGATAACAATGGGGAGTAGACAATAATGTCAGACACCAAAGTGTCCTATTTTTAGCTCTCCCATAATTTCATTAAAAAAATCTAGATTTAGGTTGATGATACTATCCTAGTCCTGTACAGCCATTTTTAGCCTCTGTATCATCCGTCTCAATCTATTTATAGGTAACTTATATTTCTTGCTACTTATTGCTATTTTTTAAAAGGTGAAAAATACAAACAACTGAAAAAATAAGGAATGTAAATATTTCTATATTATATACTTATTTACTAATCGAGACCCTTAAATAAAATATTAATAATAATACTCCATTATTCCCAAATAAAGTTAAATCAATAGGTGTCTTGTAACTCTTCATTTCCCACACCTAGTTTGGTCCAAGTTGCCCAAAACTCAAGTGAGTATTTTTAAACTCATAAAAACCATATGAATGGTATTAAAATATGTTATTAGGTTTAAGAAAAACCATTTTTGTTCTTTTACTAACTCCCAAGAATTCATTTTACTCCTTAAGCCTTCATTAGGCTTGGTTTCCTTATAGCCATTTTCCCTAAAAACCTCCCTGTGTAGGGAGTTATACATATGATATTTAAAAAATAAGTAATATTATAGCACATTATATGGAATCACATCTATATACTAAATTTAATATTTAGGATCTAAGTGGAAGCCCATTTGATTTGCCATTCTCTTCTGCCAATTAGGCCTAATTAGGCCTCTAGGCCTAGAAAGTGGATTTTGTCTCTAAACTCCTCATGCACATGTGAAAAATATATTAAGAGTGTGATTAAATTTATCCATGATAATACCAAATTCCATGTCAATTTTATGATTCTATAACATTGTTCTTATAGCTAAATTATGAAATGGCCAAAAATAAGCCCTTCACAACCCTGTTTGGACTACCTTGCAAAATGGAATTTTTTTAGTCACTTAAAATGGTTATTTATATTTTTTTAAATTTAAGGAGATGAAAAAAGTATTATTTGACCTATTCCAATTATTTTCAAGTGTTTGTCTCTCTAAAATCCCTTTAAAACACTAAAAAAATGCAAAGTAATGCATTTATGGCAATTTATACATCAGTCTGTATAACTCAAGTATATGTGAATGAGCCACATAGAGTCTATGAAAATATAAAATAGGTTAAAATATAAAAATGTGTCATTATATGTTCTCTATAAGTTCATCTTTACAAATAATTCACTATTGGGTTTTAAGAGAGGTTTAAGACCTATTTAGGGTCATAAAAATTGTTTACAAAGAGTAACCCCTCTCTCTCCTATTGCCAAAATATTGGTTTTATGGGATACATATAACACCTCCAATGAAAATTAAAACAAATTAATATCCTCATGAAAGGTGTGAGCAAAATTTGATGACCCTTAGGTTGAAGAACAAGCATTTTATGAGGTTTAGTCAAGATTGTAGTCTATAGATAGTTTATCTGAGATTGATTTAATTTTTAATGAACTGAATAGGTCCATGACACCTAAAATGACCTCTTCCAATGTTTATATTATCAAATTTATTTCACCAAACCTCTCTACACTCTTATTGTTATAACCTAAGATTCTTGTGTCAAACTGACTAAGAGACCCTAACTACCTATATGTGCATTATTTCCTCACATTTTATTTCACTATCAGAGGCTCTAAGACATTTCTAAATATTTATATATGTTTACATAAAATTATTAATCTCTAATTACATCTCAACTCACTTCACTTCTTTCTCTCTTTAGGACTAACAATCTTGTAGTCTTAAATGTGAATTAGACTGTGTGTGGAGTTTTAGGCATGTGTTCTCTTTGATAAATGTCTAGATTCTCATAGAATGATTTAAAATTTCCCTCACCATATTTATATGATATTTGTATTTCATATTTACTCCAAATATTCATCACTTCACAATTTCTTAGGTCTGACTGCTTAGGTAGGTTTGTGCCTACACTTAGGCATGCGCATGATTGTATAGAGTCTATCAATTTATGTTTGTTTCACTTTAAGATGCCTTATCATCATGAAATGTCTAAATATTTAATTTATTATCCTTACATTTTCTTCTCAATTATTAAACTCATCCCAACTAACTTCACCTTTCCACTCCTCAATTTTGCCTATGTAAGCCTACCAACACAATTAGGCTTGTACAAGGTCTGAACAAGGCATGTCAAACTAATTGTCTCTTTGTAGTTTTAATTGTAAATTGATGTATAAAAATGTTCAAACCATTTAACCACATCTAATTACCTCCCTTAACCTCCATTATACCTTCTCATATAACTACTTAACCCTTTCAAAAAATATAGACCTCATAGTAGTTATTAGGCATATGTCCTACCTTGACTAAGTACGCAGAGTTTGAAACATTCTCCCATTATTAAGTGATTTTTAAGACTCTAATTATATAAAGTAAATATTATTCTTATATATATATATATATATATAAGACTAATATTTATGTTATATATATATATATATATGTATATATATATATATATATAACATACATATTAGTCTTGTGTGTGTGTGTGTGTGTGTGTGTGTGTGTGTGTGTGTGTGTGTATCTTTCTCTCTTACCTCAAGACATTCCAAATAAGCCATTTCCACTTCATGAGCAAGCAAACCTATAACCTTATCTTGAATGAATAGGCAATGTGTCTATTTATTTTTTTTTTATTAAACATATATGAAAATTTAAAGACAATATGGAATCATAATTAAACATTTATTTCATCCTCATATAACTCAACTTTTCAAGTTAGAAACTTTACCTAGTAAGTCAAACCTATGTAAAGGGTGTATATGTTCATTCAACTAGTTGTGTATGGAGGGTTTCAATGACCCTATTTGATCTTGAAACTCTTGTCCCATATTTATTAATTCTTAAAATTTATGATTTAATAACCTTTAAATATTCACATAAACCACTTCTCATGGTTTTGAAATGGTCCTTAGCTCCTTTCATAGACTTACAGGTGGCTAATTACCTATACACATGCATTTGGACTACATCTACAATTTGGTGTTATAGGAGCCTTATCTTAAACATTGAATATATTCAATATTTTAATAATTTATAGAGTAACTTAGGAATCTTTCTCAACACCTTAATGTTTTGTTTCTTTATCATCACTACCCCAAGATAAATTCAACTTGGTTGTAGGTGATGTTAGGGAAATTAACTATTTGTTAGCTTCTTAGGATCCTTTTATCATTCTTCAAACTTTCTATTGATCTATAATGCTGTGACTAATGTCATTAGATCCTTATAAATACATTTTAAACTCAAAACCTACTCAAACTCTCTATTTTAAGGTCAAAACTCCAACTCATCTAACTATAGGTGTTATTAGGATAATTAACTATGTATGGCTTATATTTGTAGTCTTTTAGGTCTTCTAACCAGATAAAAATTATTAAATGATATGATCTATTTTTTATGGTGTTTTAATACCCTTACAGTACCTTAATGTTTCTAAACCTTTATCAATCTAACTATCAAGATAACTTTTCTTAATAGGCTGGTTGTAAGTGATATTCATGAGAAGGTATTTGATTATGTAGAAGATTAGACCTTTTCCACTACGTCATAATATCCTACCATGGTCCATATTCACTAGATAATATTTTATTCAATAATTTAAAGTTTATTATCTTCTCAAAACATCTTGAAAACTTAAACTTTTTCCCTCTTGCATACTGTCCTATAGGTGATTATTTTATGTAATTAGCTCAGTCTTCAATTTTGACTTTTAAATGTTTTTAGATACCTCCATTGGTCCTATTACCTCTTAAAATTTATTACAACACAAATTTATCATGTTTGGAAACCTCCATAACATTGGCAACATGGATTTTCTTTGGGTGATAGATCTACAGGATTATACGTGACTGCTAATAATCTTGTGTGTTTGAAACATTTAAACATGAAAGTATGACTATGAATGACGGAAGACCATTATTACTTCATTTAATATATCTATCTATCATGAAAACATAACCTCAATCTCTTTGAAAACATATTCAAATACTTTCAACTTAGTCAATTGTTATATAGGCACAAAATACAATCTACCATGTGAATGAAGACATGATTAATTTTGAGACTTATACATAATATATATCTATTAAAATTATATAAATTTATTTTTAATATTCTTATAAGACCATGAAGAATCATTAAAATACACCAAACCACTTGGAACACTTAGAAACTCATAAAAATATGATAACCATTTCAAATTAATCATAAAAGAGAATTTCATTTCCAAAAGATTATCCATACATGTCACCATGATTAATGAAGGTATGTGAGGCATCTATAGACATATGAAAATTCACTCCAATTGATTTCAATCATCCACAAATTCACATTTTATTTTGGAGATGATCTAAACTCAGCCATGGGGTTTGGAGTTCTCAAAAAATAGTCTAGGTTCTTAGTAATTATTCATAAATATAAGAGCACCAATCTAATGACCAATGCCATAAATTATAATTCCATAAAGGTCCAAAATTTTTTCCAAAATTTCAACCTCCAACTCAAACTATACTATATGTACCATATACATGATTTTGATCTTCACTATCTTGTGAAGGGGATGATGAAGGAGAGAGAGAAAATCCTACAACTATGGAAATTGAAACTTTTTCCAATACTTGTTCCTAACTTGTAGAATTATAAAGGATGTTCTAAATCTTATTTCTCCTACACATGACTTCCACAAGTCTATACAAGTTCTTTAACTCCTCAAAGTGGCATTAAAATCTAAGAAACCGACCTTTCTCTAACATTTTAATAGGTTTAATAGTTATATAAATTCTCTAATATCTTTTGAAGGTGTGTGGTGTGGATTTTTATTTTGGGAAAAAATTGACACACATAAAATTAGCCAAAAATCCACTTTTTGTGCATATTTAACACCTTCAAGCTATCAAATGGACCTTAAAGTTTCTGAAAAACCATGAAACATTAGGAAAAATTATTTAAGACATAAAATGGTGTGAATGAACCCCTAATCACCTATAACACATTTTAAAGGCATGAAAAATGACACTTTTAACCCTTTTTGACTTAGGAGACCTAAATAAACCAAAACACATAAAAGAGACATCAATCTTTCCAATATTCACCTTAATAAATGCTAATAAAGTATTTTGGACACAACTAGGACCTCAAAAATGACCTAAGGTTCAATTATTTGCTTATATGGGTTATATTTTGACTTGGGGGGTCAAAATTAGATAACAATTGTATCTTATTTCATTAGGTATTCTATATAACACACCTATGTCTGACCTAGACACTAGCATCAACACAACCATCTTAGGTTGATGCAAGTGTCTACGACTATAGAGGTACTTAATCTAGAATTTGGTGACTATTCTAAAATAATCTTCTAGTTTGATTTCTACTTGTTTCATATATGTATATGTATTAACATCAAACTAGCTAAGTACTTGTTTTCATTATCATTTCAATATAACATAGATGTACTTTCCATTTTTAATAAATCTTAGCATAATAAACTTAGTATATGTTTTATCTGAGTTTTAAAATCAATTGACTTGTTATAGAGATAAGTCATCACCCTTGTGCCCTAAGCTATCTATATCGTGTTTAACATTAGATTACATAATATAGATTTTAGGGTTAAATAAGGACCAAATTTCCTAATTTTATATCATTCACTTTCAATAATTCCCATGTCTATGCATAATATTATTATTATCCTAATTATAATGTCTCTTGATCATCAAATCAATGTTCCTGGTTTCTAGACACCTATAGTCATACTCAGATAGATCCATATTATTGAATTTATATACTTATGTTGAATATGTTTTTTCACCTTGTAATGGTTAATTTTTAGATTCAAATCATCTTTATGGTTCAGCCCATATGTTTTGCATGTTGATGGCATGAGAAGTTACCCAATAAGTCATCAATTTATACACAATACGTCTAAACATATTTCATTCTATAAAGTATCAAGAAATCACTCATCTAAGCATATATCATTTAAAAATTGAGAAGTATTACCCTAAATATCCTAAATTATCAATTAGTCATAATAAATAAGCCCTATCCAAGTTTGAAGCACCCAATCCATGTCAAGTTTGCCTATTTTTAAGGTGTCAAAAGATATATTACAAGTTGCATTCATTCTAAAGAAGCAATATTGTATACATGTACCTATATGGTAGAATCACATATGGTTTAAGCCCTCTTCAAAGTATTATATGTGTAGGTAGTGTTTATCCACTTAGTGGTGGGTGTTCATGTTTAGCTCAACCCATCTTTATTATTGTCATTTTTAGGTAAAATTCATGTCCAAAGTGGAGATAGGGTTTTAAAGATAAGGATAATTTTGTTTGGACTTATGCATAATAATGAGATTTTGATATTGTTAGTGTAGCTTTTTATTCCATTTAATGTTTTTCCATACATATGTTTAGTTAATTTTATTATGTATCTTTCCTGGTCATTGTGAAATATAATCCCACATTCATGAGGATGTGATGGCATGTTTATATTCCACCTATATATATACCTTTCCCAAATATTTTATGGATAATGAAATTAATTCTAATTTCTCAATATTTTGATCGTTAAAAATATTTATTCCTCTAGATCACTTTTGATTTCAATTATACAATAGGCAACTTCTTTGTGCATTTGATCTTATATAGATCCTATCCTTGATTTTAGCTCAATCTAGCATGGTATAAAAACATTTATGGTATTCAAATTCCATTGATTTTGTTTTTAAATCTTAAGTTTCAACTTTCATGTCATATATATACCATTTATTGACCTAGTATATTAAAGAATCACCCTTTACTAGATTGTGATCTTCTTCTGGGGGCCTCTACTAATCCAAATTTATAAAAAGAACAAGAAAAAGGTGTATTTTATTGGTCATTTATCATATATTAGTTTTACATTAAAAATGGATAGAAACATAAAATTTAAAAGGTATCAAAATCTTAGGATCAACTATAAACATGACCTAGTTTCATGATAGTCAGTTTCAGCCATCTCATTGGGTTTCAAGGCATTTTCATGGATTTCACACAAAACTTTACTATATATCATATTCAAGTAAAAATAATTTCTATGTTTTTATAGATCATTAGTGGGGTTTTGGGGGATTTTCCATATCCATACTATATTTGAAGATTCTAAACTTGATGCATATTTTTTACCTACTTGCACTTATGGGACCTCAAACATCTCCAGGACTTGATAAATATCCTTAGTGTTCTTATGACTATAAATTAGTTGGTTGTCTTTGATGGTTTTATCTTAATGTATCAAAGATTTTATTTCCTTTAGCACCACTAAAAATATCAATTGCTCTAGTAGTCCATAATCCTGATGGATACAAACATAGTTTAAAGTCTTGACACCAAAAGTCTTAACTACTTTGATAGTATAAAACCCAAATGTTATATGTCTCAATTACTCTAAAAAATACAAAACCCTGATGCCAGAAGTCTTAACTACTCAAATAGTGAGAAACCTAAATGGTAGACATTTTGACTAATTTAATAGTCCTCAAGTTTGATGATAGACATTTAGATTGCTTATGCAATCCATAACTCTAATTAATACAAAAGGTAATGGTAATCTAATAGGAAACTCCAATAGTTACATAACATGACTTGAACTTTGACTTAAAACACTAACAACTACAAGCAACCCTCCTATTTCTACCTAGGTTTATTCCACCCTCTAAAGTTTAATGATGATCATTATAACCTAAAATCTAAGGTAATAAATTGTGATGGACACGAGAACATCAATTTTAATGCAATGACTTGTGGCACTATTCATTGGATTTTTTGTCTTATCATGGTAACATCAAAAAACTCCCCAAAGGTGACATCATAAAGGGGGAATCACTTTTCCTAAGCCTTAGCCCCTTAGACACATGGGAGTTTATACCTTATTCACTACCAACCTAAGGGGGCTTAAATTTTCCTCACAAAGCTAGGAAATTTTTTCCACACCAAACTTTATGCAAAGTAGATAATTTATTTTGTGAGCAAGATCATCGAATTTCCATAACTTTCAGTCGATATCTCCTTTTTAGGTGCCATTTTTAAAAAGTGAAAGTTATTTTGAGTTTAATGGATTGGTGCTATTATCATGCATTATAAAATTAAACCTATTTATAATTAGGGGCTTACACATCCTTATATTTATAGCTCCATAATTTAATCACATACCTACTTACTATGATGGATTAGTCTCAAGTTCTACTTCTTACTCCATTAAACTATCACAAGTGTAAATTAAAAATATAAATCCTCTTGAAGAGTAAAGGATTACACTAGCTCACTATGGGTATAGAAATAAAAACAACACTAGATGCAGAGAAGGTGAAGTGGTAAAACATAAGTGATGAATCCTATGGTATATTATTCTTATCTATGTCATCTAACTTATTCTTTCATATTAGCCTAAAAATAAAAATCGAGAGCCAATGCTGTCTCCCATGCGCGCGCGCTCAAAAAATTTGAAAACGGGTAATGACAGACAGGTGGTCGAAGTGGCAATGGCTGCTAAATCAGATGGGGTGTTGTCAGCTTGCAAGGGGAGGGAGCTGAATGCCCCTAAAGAGACTTCTTCGGTAGGTGGAGGAAAGATTGTGGCCGGGCATTTTGCCCACGCTCCTGGATCAGGGTTAGATGCAGGGGGAAGAACATATGCAGATGTGGTGGCATTTGAAGTGAACTTGCATAAAGCTATGCCTCATGCATCATCTGGGCCATCCTATGCACCACCTGTAAGTGCTCTAAAACCCACAAGGGTAAATTTAGATCTTGAAATAGTAGATGAAATCTTTGAAAGGGTAGAAATTTTTTCCTCCCAAGCTGCTATCTTTCATTTTCGAGGATTTTGGCCCTCTTTGGCAGATCTACACGACTGGATATCCAAGAATTGGCTGCCACTTATTGAAGACCATGTTGAAATCTTCCCATGTGTAAAAGGTTTCTTTATTGATGTCTTCTAATGCCCTGAGGACAGAAGGATAATCTTGAGCAATAGTGATTTCTTATGGTAGGGTAAATTTCCTCTCATGGCCAAATGGTGGCATAAGGATTTTAATCCGCTTATGGAAACCTTTAACAAGTTTTTGATCTGGGTTCGGCTCCCAAATCTTCTAATACATCTATGGCACGAATCAGTTTTTGAAACCATCGGGAATGCTATAGGAGATTTTTTGTCTATGGATAAAAACACTTCGGTTGCTCACCATTCGACCTGTGCACATTTTTTGGTTGAAGTGGATGTTTCTAAGGGCCTACCAGAGGTGATTTGTCTAGACTCCCCAAGGGGAACTTGGACACAAATGTTGGATTTTGAGGGCGTACCTTTTTGGTGCAGAAAATGTCACCTGACAGGTCATATGGCTGCTCATTGTTTGGTTGGGAATTCAAAGTCCAGATGACCACCTTCTTGGTGGACTAAGGCTTCCTCAGAACATTACATAGCTATACAACCTATGGAAGGTTTGGAAAATTTTGAGAATGAATATAGCATCCATTTTGAGCCGATGATTAAGGAGGAGTCGCTGGTGAAAGATTCCTTAGTTAGTCCTATGGTGAATGGGAATAATGATCTTTCAAAGCCAATTGTTGTGGAGGCTTTGGTTTCTCCCCCTGTTTTGGAGGAACTACCTAGGAGCCAGAAAGTGGCTGGTATTCATAAGGATTTTGATGAGTCATCTATATCCCTTGGGCTTAACGGATCATCATACTCTGAGGTATGGATGACTGAGGCAGCAAAGGTAGAGGAAGGTTGGACTGCTGTTAAGAGGAAGAAATCTAAGCCTGTGGTCCCCCCTCTAGATATGAATCTTTGTTCGTGTAGAAGGTTAAATAAAAATTAAAAATTAATTTTGAATTAACCTCTTTGTTTGGAGGTTGTAGGATGCCGATCCAGTCTGGTGACGGTATGTTCTTTGTAGTGTCGGTGGTTAAATATGGTTTGTTCTGTTGTTTTCAGGTTCCTGTTTAACATGGATTGGTTCGTACCTATTTTGGGGTTTTTTCAAAACCTCGTTGGGCTTTCAAGTTTATCTTTCTTTATTGTACAGGGTTTTGGGGTCCCTTCAAAACCTGCTTTTACCATAATCTAAAACTTACTCTTTCATATTAAATATGAAACCATTCCTCATCAAGTGTGGACCACATTAGAAACACTCTTTGGGAAGTAAGACATAATGAGGGGTCATAATTTTGAGAATGATCTCATAAGTTTGATCTCAAGTAATTTTGACACTATATAATACTTCTTCACAAAATTGAAATCACTTAGGTTGCAGTTGAAAATATGTAGTATTGAAAAAAAGTATGACAAATTGATTGTTTCCATCATTATCAAATTTGGATCCAATTATTCTATTTTCATTTCTACCTTTAATGCCACCAAGTGTACCATTAAATTTACATGGTCCATGTCATCCTTGGATGACTTTGTTGTTGACTTGACTCGAGAGTAATATAGGATTATTCAAATTGGTACACTAAAGTCTTCTAAATCACATTCCTTAATTATGAGTCATGATAAATATAAATATTTTATTAATAGCAAGGAGAAGGAAAAAAATAAGAAGGATCCAAAGTATATAAAAGGTCAAAAATGTGATGATAATTCCAAAACTTTAAATATTCCTCCTCTTCAAAAGGGAAACCCAAGAAAGATTGACTCCCATGTACCTACTATAAAAAGTATGGGCATGATGAAACCAAGTGCATGAAGAAGTAGATTGACCAACTGACAAAGATGATTGAGAAGCATAATATCAGTGTGGTTAATTTATAAAATCATATTTCAACATCATAAGAGCATTCTAAGGCCAAAGAAATTATAAAAGGAAAAAATAATGGTTAATTGATTCTAGTGCGTCACACCACATGGCTTCATCTCAAGAATTTATTTCATCCTTGAAGCCTTTTTCTATGCCTTTAATATTATTTAGTGATGAAACTTCTATATAAGTTAGAGGGAAATTATCTATTGAATTAAATTATGGGACATTTCATGATGTATAAGTTTTCTCTCTTTATCCACCAATCTCATGTATGTTTATTATGTCACTCACATTTTTTGGGTAAGAGAGTTGATTTCCCACCTAATTTAGTGTTTATTAAGGAAGTAGATAGTGAATCCATAGTTGAAGTTTTGAAATCATATCACCATTCATAATTGTATAATTTTTCACATTTTGATCTTGATCAACCCTTTACTACACTACTCCCTCATTTAGTTTGAGTGAGTAAATTATGGCATGAGCAATTCAATAATCTCTACTATCTCTACCTAGAAAAAATCAGTCATCATGACATGGTTTCATGGTTTTCATGTGTGTTTTTTTGATGAATTTTTCCAAGGTTACATACTTGGTAAGCATTCTAAGGATAAGTATGATAAATAAAAATCAAGGAGAGCTACACAGATATTAGACCTAGTTCACAGTGACATTATTGGACTATTTACAACTTCTTCATTCAACAAGACTAAATACATTCTTACTTTCATAGATGACTTCTCAATGTATACTTGGGTGTAATTTTTTAAGTATAAATATGAGGTATTTGATCATTTTTAAGATGTCAAAGTTCTTATATAAAAATAGTCAAGTAAAGACATCAATATTTTACACACTGATAATGGTGGTGAGTATGTTAGTAATCAATTTGAACAATTTTTCACTTTAGAGGGGATTGAACTATAGTAAATAGTTCCATATATTCATCAGTATAATGGTGTTATAGAGTGAAATAATAGGTCCTTAAAGGGAATCGTCAATCATATGCTACACTCCAAGTCTCTTACACCTTTGTATTGGGCTGACGCCATCAACTATGCTTGTTATATATAGAACTAGTTTCTCATAGAATATTGAAGGGAGTCACTCATTTTTAAGCTTTGATCAATTATAAACACATATTTAAACACTTTTGAGTGTTTGGATATCTTGTTATGGCTTGAATTACTAAGAATAATTATAAAGCAATGGAACTTCAAATTCAACCTTGCATCATCTTCGGATATCCTAAGCTTGTTAAGGTATATAGGCTTTTCCATCCCACCACTCATGAGTTGTTAATTGAGATAAGTGTTCATTTTTAATAAGGTACTTTAGAATCAACACTTAACACTCCTCCCTCTTCTTTAGATGCACTTATATTTGATGATAATTCTATTTATTTAAATCTACCTGAGGAGCTTCTTAATAATCCAAATTTTTCTTCTAGTTATGATAATTAAAGCAGTGATGGAGACTCATCTCTTTGTTCTCCCAGAATATATTAAGGGGATGAGGAATTGGTATGTTTTGGGATATATAGACACTTTAAAGTTGTTTTCATTCAGTTAGAGAGTTATCAAACACCAAGCAAATATGTTCACAATTTTATAACATCCCACATGCATTCATTACATTCAATTCTAATCCATAGCTAATTTATGAGGCATTAGTCACTATTGAGTGGGATAATTATATGAAATAAGAGTATGGTTCATTTCTTAGGAACAAAACTTGGGATTCAGCCCCTCTTCCTAAGAGAATAAAACTTTTTCAGTGTAGATGGATCTACCAAACACAATTTTTAGAAGATGGGTCCATACACAAGTTTAAAACATGTTTAGTATAAAATGTTTTTTCTTATCTACCTAACATTGACATTACCTAGACATTTTCCCCATTTTATAAAATGAAATCAATTTAAATCACTCTTGATATAGACACAATACATCCCTAGGATGTTCATCAAATTAATGTGAAGAGTGTTTTTATTCATGATAACCTTAAAGAGGAAATATACATAAAGTAACTACAAATATTTATGGAAAATTATTCCTTAGTTTTAAAAATTCAATAATATACCTATGGCCTCAAACAAGCTCTTTGATCTTGGTATGCCAAGATGGACTCCTTTCTTCTTTTAATTGGGTTCACTAGATGCCATTCTAATTTGAATGTCTATATTTTATGGTAGGATGATTCACTGTTAATTTTGGTTCTGTACATGGATGGCATATTGATAATAAGGAGTTCTTCATCCACCATTATCTAAATGAAAACTACTTTGTTTGACATGTTCTCAATGACTAACTTGGGATTATTGCATTACTTCCTTAGAATTAAATTTTTTAGTTTGCCTCTAGGATCACTAATGTAAAATCCAATTATGCTCTTAATTTGCTTGCATGATTTAGAATTGATGATTATGATATAAATCTAACTCTCTTTCTATTTGGTGTGATGCTTGAAGCTAATTTTTCATATCCTTTGGTTGATGTTACCTTGTATCGACAACTTGTTGGTAGTTTCATCTACCAAATGCACACTATAGCTAATATTCCATATGTGGTGGGAAAGGTCTCTATATTTATGCATGAACTATAAGAGCCACACTATAAATTAGATAATCATATTTTCCACTACATTCATGGTACTCACAATTTTAGGATTCACTTGGAATAAACATTAATATTGACTTGATTGGTTATATAGATTCAAATTAGGCTAGTAATATTTAGAATCATGTCTTCTTTAGGATATAGTTTATCCCTTGTTTTAGGACTGATTAGTTGATCAAGAAAAGAAGTAAAATGATATCGATTTATCTTCTATAGAGATAGAATATAAAAATATAGTCATCTTTTTTTATAACCAAATCATAATCAAGATCTATAGGAGTTAGGACATCCATAAATGGACCAAGAATATCAAGATTCACATGCATTTAATTTTTGATATTATCCATGAGCAAGTCATTTATCCTTACTACATATATACTATGAATTAAAACACTAATATATTCACCAAACCCTTCACTGAGAGCAAGTATCTTCATCTACATGTTCT
Organism: Torreya grandis; assembly: GCA_037957365.1. Lineage (NCBI taxonomy): Eukaryota > Viridiplantae > Streptophyta > Pinopsida > Cupressales > Taxaceae > Torreya > Torreya grandis. The sequence continues at coordinate 1,811,692 of JARHVA010002433.1, read as the reverse complement.
TCTTGGGGTTCAGGTAGATCGGTCATCCTCTTTTTGGGGTAATTGATATGTATTTAGGTACCTCACTAGGCCTTTGTGCTAGGAAACAATTCCACTACCCACCTAAACTACACTTAAGGGGGGTGTTAGTGTAGGTTTTTATTCCATTTAATGGTTTTTCTCTACACATGTTTATTTAGCTTGCTTAGGTGTATTCTTAGGTCATTATGAAAATAATCCCACTTTAATGATGATGTGAGGACATCTTTATCTTCCACTTATATATGTACCTTTCTTAAAGCTTTTATGGCTAATGATGTTAGTGTTAATTTCTTAATCTTTTGATTATTGAGGATATTTATTCTTCTGACTCATGTTTGATTTCACTTTTACAATAGGTAATTTTTTCATGGATTTAATCCTATCTAGACTCAATCCTTAATTGCATCTCACTCCAATATATATTACATGAAAAAATGGTTTACAAGTAGGCACAATGATCTATGATGAAATATCTAGGAACATACTATAGATATAGTTATGTTAAATATTAGACACCTACATCTAATGCATGCATCTAACTACTACCAAATTCATGTAGGAAACTCTAGACAATTAGTTTTCATAGGTGAGTAAACCCATATTTAGTTGTAATTGTTTCTACCACCTACACACAATCCCAAACATGAACAAAATAGTAACAATATCAGTACCTTATTCTTCTTGGTCATTTTTATAAATAGTATAGTACAATTAAGCATATGCTTTGTTAGTGTAAATTTTCAATTACACGATTAGGACTTAAGCTTACTAATTAAGTAATTATTATAAGATATATTCTTCTATTATTTAACAAATAATGCATTTGGAAATAAGACTTACACTAAATTTTAAGTTACACACTCACATTAAAAATTACACTAAATTCTAAATCACACACCAATGTAGACTTTATTAAACCCCTTGCATTTATGAAACCACTTACATTTACAAGGATCTTTAGGATATTTAAAATAAAGCCTTTCCTAACCCATTTTAGAAATGAGAAGTATTATTTAAATTCCTCTATGAAAGTCATATAGATTTAAGTTATGTTATTTTATCAAATTTGATTTACATAAGATTATGTGTGGCTTAATACATGAGCATGGTCATGGAGTGTAGAAGTGTTGAAACAACTCACATGTTTCACATTATATTCTATTATATGATATGGTATTATATCATTAGAACTAAAAAAAATCACATTTATGATAAAAAGAAAGGAAGAATCGATGTTTCACACCTTTAAGGTCGCATTCTTCCATTTGATCTTATTTTATTCCACTGTCTTTCTTCTACCCTTTTGATTTTACTTTAATTTTATTGTTTTATCACCATTTTTAGTGGTTTTAAACACATTATAGGGGGTGATTTAGGTTCATTTTTGGGGTGATTTTTCCTATGTTGGTTTATCAAAAAGGTCCTAAAACATGTAGGTTTATTATAAACTTTCTTGGGTTTAAATTTTTTTGTAGAATCATTTTTAAATTTTTTGGGTTGATAATTTAATTATTTAAAAAAATAGTGGTTGGGGGTAATTTGTTTAGTTTTTAATTAAAAAAGTGTAGTTTGGGTTTGTTTTTTTTTTTATTATTATTATTTTAATTTAAAAAATTAAAATAGATTTTTTAATAAATTTTAAGCAAAATCTTTGGTTTGAATTAAAATTAGTTTATAAATACTTTGGGTAGCCTCCCACTAGACAACCATCCATTGATAAGCATGACTTCCCCACTTACCCTCTAGCCATTAATCACCCCATCCTCTTTGGTCATCTGCTCACCCACCCTTCCCAACTATCACCCCACCCCTTTATGGTGGCTTGTTAGTCACACCCTCATCCCTTAAAAAACATGGATGATACCTCCCCCAAATCCATTCCCATGATGCCTACACATCCCCCTACCAAAAACCCAATAACCTATATAGCTAACCAATCCTAATTTACAGTGCTTTTTTCTATTTTATTAAAAAAATTGTTTTGAAACGAAATGGACTTTTTTATTATAATTTTTAAAAGTGTTGAAAGGTGTGTTGGTAATCTATTTTTTGTTAAAAATTACAAAATAACTAGGTTTAAGGGTTGATTCTCTTAAAAAAATTGATTCTCTTAAAAAAATTGTTTTCAACATTTTATTTTTAGAAGATATTTTTAATTATAAAGTGGGGTAATTTTAAGTGATATATTTTTTAAAAGAAGGGGTAATATTTTTTCCAGGGGGAATATTTACACACTATTACATACATTAAAAAATTGTTTTGCAATAAGTAATTTTTAAAATATTTTTCAAGACCAAAGAGTGATGTTGGTGAGCCTAGTGATCACACTCCCTAAACAATAATTTGTCTATTTTTCAACATACTTGGGAAAATTCAAAGCTATTGAGAGAAATACAAGTCTGGAAGAATAGAGAATATTAGAAGAATGGACAATAAGCCCAAAAATTTATCAAATAGAAAATTCTAAAAAAATAAGTAGGGCCAACACCAAATGGATCTTTCTTCAAGAAGGATGGTTTAAGCTCAACTTTGATAAGGCATCCAAAGGGAACCCAAGGGTGGCTAGTGGAGGAGGCATTATTAGATCAGATTCTATAATGATTGTGGTGGAATAAAATGGGGGAAATAACATTAAAGTAAATAATGAGGTGGAATCCCTATCTATTTTATGGGGAATTAAACTAGTTATTTCCCTAAACATTAGAATACTTCATGTTGAAAGAGACTCATAATTAATTATTAATGCTACCCTAGGATTAGTAGACATAGGTTGGAAACTAGTGGATATAATAGGAGACATCTAATTGCTTATTAGTTCAATGGAGGAGTACAAGGTCTCCCACATTTATAGGGAGGGCAATGTCGTAGAAGATGCTATAAAAAACCTAGGAAGCAATAGTAATGGCTAACGGTGCTGGAGAACCTTGTCTAATCTACCAAGAGAGATCCAAATTATTTTCAAAAAAGATGAAAGCACATAGGTGGATTAAGGGGTGTGGGATATTCACCATCTTAATGCTTAGTTTGAGTGGGGGTGATTATTTCCCCTTGAAAGGTGATAATATACTTATGGATTATGGAACTGATAGATTTAAAACTTAGGACTTTATTACTATAACTACTATGGTATTCAACAATTGGCATGGGAATTTGAGTAAAGAACACATATATCTAGTCAGTAAACACACAAAGATACCCATTTTGATTTCAAAAGGTGGGAGAAAGTTGGCCTAAAGATTGGCTTACTTGGAAATTGAGGAAACAAAGCCATGTTGATTGGGCGGCTGACTAGACCTCAATGAAGTGGAAGAAGTAGATGATAGATAGGCAGGCTATTATGTTTATAAGTTAGATGGGTAGGGAGATGAGTTTCCAAATGATTATTAAAGGATTAAACATTGATAGGTCAATTTAGATAAAGAGTAATTATTTATTAACACACCTTGTCTCTAGTGATTATTGAATGAGATGGCAGACATATGTCAGTATCAAGGTTGAGTTATAACATGGGAAAGGCTATGTAGATATACAAAATTATTTTGATATGATGATATCATAACTCTCACAATCCTTGATAGGCTCAAAAAAACTTATTAATCTTACTAGATATCTTGTAAAGCATTATATTGTTCTTTACCTTAAATAGTCTCATGGGCTTTGTGTCTCTCTAGTTTTGAATATGGATGGTGATATTGTCAAGATTGAGCTGACCTATTTAGAAAAATTTTTATAGGACCCTAAAATATAGAAAATTATCTAGGAGGGTGAGGTTGTTTATTTCATTGATGGGATTATTGGTCACGATGAAAATCTATCTTGTCAGTTTACTAAGTCTTAGGAGGAGAATTTTAGACAAGTCTATATGGGGGTACTAGTTTTGAAGTCTCTAAGGAGGTGATTGGGAAAGCTATGAGGCTCCTCATAAAATGGAAAAAAATCAATAAATGTAGTAGGGTGCCAGACCTAGAAAACATGGGGATTTTATTTAAGGAAGGTGAGGTTATTATGAAGCTCCATGGGGGACTTGAAAGAGAGAAGTTTCCAGCACTATGGGGGAAAATGTGTCTCATGATAATGAATTTATTCACTCTTGAAGGTAGATTCAAGGTATTTTACCACTACAAATTTGTTATACTCAACCATTTGAAGAATATGATGGAAATTAGCTTCCCCTTTTTCTTGTTGTCTTCTCTGGATAATTTCATTAAGTCACCTAAGGAAATTCAAGCCAAAAATCCTAACTTACCCCTCATTCCCATCCACCAAGGTCTCATCTTGAGATTATAACACTTTTATTTGGCCTTGTGTCCTTAAAATATAATAAAATTTATCTTATTGGAAGGTTTTCCATCACACCCTTCTCCTATTGTTAAAGTTAAAGGCAAGAAATCTACTTGGACCCCAAAAATCTCCCCTAAAACTCTATTAGAGAGGCCTAGAATTGAAGACTATAACATCCCAATTGGGACCCCCCTAATTCCAAGCATAATTTCCCTAAGTTACCCTATGGTAAGCTTGAGATACCTATATAGGGGATTATGAAGGGGTCTGGTAAAAGGGGCAAGAAGGAAGAAAGAAAGTAACATTTAGTCTAAAAAGGTTAAGTCTATGAAGGAGGATCCTAGGGGAGTTGAGGAGTTGGGGAAAGTTTTAAAATTGTGTCCTAATCTAGTTGAGAATGAGGCTAGGGGTAGTGTGGGTGTTATTAGGTCCAACCATATTACTAAAATCCCATCCTAGGAACCTCAAGGCATTGTCATCTCTGATGACTCTAAATGTTTTGAAGACACTTCGGAGGTTGGTGAAGATGGGACTCCCTTAGAGTTAGAGCAAGAAGCTAAGGGAATGAGCCATTTTCCTAACATGAATGAGACATACTCAAATGAGATGGAAGAGGATGTTATAGAGGCCCAAGGTTAGGAAAATAAAGGTAGCTTCTCATTGTGTGTCATGATAGTGAAGGAAGTCATGACAATCAAGGCCAAAATAGACAAAATGCATAAAAAATGGAGAGTAATGGTTGAATATTCCACCAAGTCTCTTCATCATGTGGCTTCTGTGTTTGTTGTGGTTAAGTATTTTGACAATAAGTTAAGGGATGTGGGTGTGAATAGTCTTGGTGAATATAAGTAAATCATGGATTTCCTAGCCAAATATGGGACTACTAATAACCCATAGTTGTTTTACTAGTTATATGTATTTTTGTGTTTTTTTGTTCTTATTTTTTGTTGTAGTGTTGTGTATGTGTTGATAGTGTGTTGTTTCTACCTCTTTAGAGGATTTTTGAGCCTATGGGGCAGCTTTGTAAAAGGCCCAAAACCCTATTTTCATATTTATTTAATCAAAAACATCTTTGGGCCATATTTTATACAAAAATTCAATTGGGCATATCTTTGCACCATGAGCTCTTTTTTCAGAGCCTATTTCTTAAAGTGTGTATTTTTCTCATAGATTCTATATTTGTGGTTAGAATATTATTATTATTATTATATATTAAAACTAATATTATTTCAATTCTTAGTTTGTCATTGTAATTATAAGTAGGTGGTTTTTTTTGGTATAAAGGTGAAATTATAAGTAGTTTGGAGGTATTTCTTATGAATGCACTATGTATATTGTGCCTTTTTTTTTCCCCGGGGGGGGGGCAGTTATATTTTTTCAAACCTTTAGGTTTGGGTCAATTTTTTTTTTTTTGTAATGTATTATTCATGTTTCCAACATTAATAAACACACTTATGGATGTTGTTTCTCATGCTTGTGTTTCTTTTTTGGAATTGTCATTTAAACACTATGGTTGATAATCCACCAATGCTCACTCCTTATGATTTCAACACTTAGAGATAAAAAAATATTAACAACTAATAATTAAAATTTTATATAGAGTCATAATTTACATATAATTAAAGCTTACTCAGGCTATTAAATTCCCAAATGGTTTAATTAGTGTGATGAGGATTTTGGTATCATATGTTTGTATGTATCACCTGAGATATTATTTCACATTAATTCTCTCTACAAAAAATGATGTATGTATGAATCTAAAATAATTATATGAATAGATTGATATAATTTGGGGTCATCAACTAGACTCAAAGATTATTTATCTCAATCCAACTAACTTTGATAATATTTAGGACTATATTTCAAAAATTAACTCTTTAAGACTACAAATTCAAGATTACAATATCAAAAAAGAAGATGAATGATTTATATATCACATATTATATAAATTAAATGATAAATACTCAGTTTTTATATATAATTTATAATTCTACTATAATTATCTAGGTGATACTATTGAAAGGCCCACATTTGATGAGTTTGTTGAAAGATTCACTCATGAGCAATGCAAGCTCATTTAGATGGACAATATTTCTAAATTTAAAAAATCACATGGTATTTTTATAAAGAAATCAAAAACTACCAAATCACCTTAAAAAACATAATAAAGGTATAAAATCACAATCACATAATAAAAATTATTAATCTCCATCTAATGCTTCTAAAAAAAAAAGAACACTGAGGTTACTTAACTTGCTCACAATGATATTTTAGGGCTCTTTATATCAATTTATTTTGATCAAGCCTCTCATGTGCTTACCTTTATTGATGAAATTTTGGGGTGTACTTGGGTATATTTGTTGAAGCAAAAGAGTCAAGTTTTAAAAAAAAAAAGAATTCAAGACATTTTTTGAAAATAAAATATATTAAGTACATCAAGTTTTTGTAGATAAAAAATCATTAAAAATATGTTAATTCTCACTTTATATAATTTTGTGTCACTCATAGCATCCAAATACAACATACACTACCATATAGTCCAAAATAGTATGGCTTTGCTAATAGAAAGAATTAAACACACAATTAAATGTATACTTATATGATTTATTCAAGGGGATTATCTCCTTAATTGTGGGTTGAAGTTATTTATTGTGTGAATTATCTTCATAAACATACTCTACATAAATCAATCAAAGGAATGACACATGAAGAAATTAGGAATGATATTAAACCTTAAGTTGAGCACCTGAGAGTATTTATATGTCTATCATAGGCCCAAATTATTAAATCCAAATGTAAGGCTTTGTAACCTCACAATAAACCTTAGATATTTGTGGGATATCCAAATTATGTCAAAGGATATTTCTCATTAATATTAGATAAACATAATATAATTATTTCTATAATTATTCATTTTAATTAGTGTCCTCCACATTTCACATCATCTAGGCCCACATCCCCTTCCATTTTTTATATGAATTCTACTATTAGTATTACTACTAAGGTTGACACACCTCATAAGGACGAGGCTCATCCTCTATCACCTACTCCTACCCCTTGGTTTCTTCCTTGATGGGATGTAAAAATACAAGAAACATCTCATTCTCTTTTTGGTGATCCTACCAAAATTTGTTGTATCTAAAAAGGTTATAGTGAGTTATCCATCATCATATCATCAATCCTTCATTGAGGCTAGTGAAAGTTTAGAGTGGGAAAAAAACATGGAATAATATTATGGTTAACTTATAAATAAGGACACTTTGTATTTATTCATTATTTGCAAAGGAAGAAATATGGTTTGTTGCTAATGGATTTATCAAAAAAAATTATAGTAGATAGTGATATCAACAAATTTAAATCATGATTAGTAGTGAAAGGATTTTCTCGAGTAGAAGGCATTGACTATTCTAAGACATTTACCATAGTTTATAAAATTAAGTCCACCTAACTTTTTATTTCTATTTATACCTCTTAGAGATAAAAAAATACATCAAATGGATGTGAAGAGTGTATATACATAATATTTTCAAATTTTATTAAATAATGATGTTTTATATCTTCCAAGAACCCATCAAGACTCAATCTCTCTAAGTGCACACACTAAGGGGTGCACCAAGAAATGGCTGGGAAAACCATTGGTGGTTCTTAGGATTTTTCCCCTTATTTCCACATTATTACAAATCTAACTAGCTCCTAAAACCATTCCCTAAACTATTACTCCTTTGCATACTCATCCAGTCTTTTCCATTTTCCATCCCTTTTTTCCTCACCTTAAATCCATTTTTTCAATTACATATGCTTGGTCGACTGGGTCAACCCTATACACCTTTAGGTGATTTTCACTTAGGAATCAGGTTAGCCTTTGGCTGACCTAGTTTGGGACCTAGTGAACAATTATCCAAAATTGTGGTAGGTCAACTGGGTTGACCCTATCAGTCAAGACTTTTAGAAGGGTTTAGGGTAAAATATACCTATAAATATAATATCATTTCATCATTATTTCAATATGAAATCAATATTTATTATTCATTGATGCTTATTTACAATCTTCTCTTCCACCATTTTACTTGAGGAGTCTTAGCTTAGAGTTTCTACTTGGAGAATCTAGTCTTATGGATAAGTATTGGATGCTTTGGCATTTCTTAGTGACCATTACAAACCAAAATAACCTATTGTGAAGCCCCATTGGCCAAGGGAGAGGTTAAATCTTGATGGGTTCAAATTCAAGTAAGTATTATTTAACTTTACTCTTCTCTTTAGTAGATAGAAGTAGAATAAGTATTGGATTCAAAAAATATTACTCTTCATATTATATGTATTAGGGTCTTACTCATACTTAGCTTAATTGAGATTCTCCTATATATGTTTTGATTTTTCACTAAACTTTCATGTCGTGCCACAAGATTCGGTGAGCACTAGATTATATTTACTTTACTTGTTATTAGTATAGGTGAAATATCAAAACTCAGCACCCCTTTAAGGTTATTATATGATTGTGTTAAACTAGAGGCTTTGGAATATTTATTAGCATGGTGTATTTTGGTAAGATCTCCCATAATCAAGTCTAATAGATCCACATATTGGTCATAATCTCACTTAGCAAATGTGTTCCCAATCAGAAGTGTAGGTATTCTCTATCTTCTTTGAGCCACGATTGATTTATAGACATGATGCATTTTTGATTGCATACAAAGAGTGTTTTTATTTATGGTGACCTTTATGATAAGATATACACGAATCAACCTCCTAGTTTTATCCAAAAATTCCCTAGTATATGAATTAAATGAATCCATTTATGGAATTAAGTAGGCCCCATGATCATGGTATGAGAATATGTTCTCCTTGCTTTTCTTACCATGGTTTTGTTGTTACCAATATGCCCCCATTGTCTACATTCATTAGCATCATGACGAACTTATCTTAGTTTTTATTTATGTGGATGACCTTATTCTCATATGAATATCATCTTCATTTCTTAAATATGTGAAGTCTTACCTTCTCTAGTCATTTGTGATATAATACTTAGGCATTCTACACTACTTCCTTGGTTTAGAGATCACTCACTCTGACTCTAGGATCTTTATTTTATAACCCAAATATGCCTTAGATGTTTTGGAAATATTTCACATATATGATTGTAAACCTATATCCACACCATTTTTTTACATATCCAATCTTTAAATCAAAGTGTTATGCATCGTTGGTTAAGGCTACCATGTATATGTAACTAATTATCAATATTATTTACTTGAATCATAGCTTCCTTGATATATATATTTTCCATTGGATTAGTTATCACTTTATAAAATAAATTCATGATATTTATTGAAAATAATCTAAGATAATATTCACTATATTAGAGGCACTCATATACTATCATTCACTATCAAACATGTTCTTCTATAGAGTTAGTGTGTTACACTGATTCCAATTGGGTAGGTGATCTTGATGAGTTAAAATCTACCTCAGGTTATGTACTCCATCTTGGCTCAAGCCCTATTATTTATTTGAACAAAAATAATAATGATATAACCATTTATTCCATGGAGGCAGCGTATCAAGTAGCTATCAATGATACGACAAAGTTTTTTGAGATCTATCAAATCTTGTTAGAATTTGGAATTGAACAACATCAACCTAATATCATTTAGTTTGACAACCAAAGTAATATTCACATTTCTAGGAATCATGTGGAGAATCAACACAACAAACACATTGTGGTCCACATGTAATATATTCAACAATTGATTCTTGAGCACAACATTAATCTTGAGTTCTATCACATAAAGTTGTAGGTGGTCAAAATTTTCACTAAAACCATAAATAAGTCCAAGTATATTCATCTTTGATCAATGTTAGGGGTGAAGGAAGTTATCCTTATCAGGGTGGATGTAGTTTGAGTCTTGTTAGAGTATGGGTTTATTATTTTCCCATATTTATTTATCATGGGATTTTAAGATTTTCAAATTTTCATGGATAAGATTGATTAGGTGTACTTAGAGTTATAGTTTGAATAGATGAATATGAAGTAACTCCCTTGACTATCTATTATGGGTATGGGAGTTACTTTTATATTCTTATCTCTTTGACCACTTTTCATGCTGATTTTTAGGGAAGAGTTACAGATGCACTCCCATATATGTACATCTCTCATTTATGATATTTTATAATAAAGTGTTGGACATTTTTTATAAATCTCTTTTTCATTATCTTGTGTTTTTTATTTCATTTAACTTACAGTTATGTTATGCACTTTCTTGATTGTGATTTCTTTGAACCTATGCATCCATTTGATCTAAAGATATTGGAATCCACCCCAATATGGTATTAGATCACAATTATAGTATTTGAATGCATGGTTTATTTGTTTTTAGTTTTTAATCTTGTGTTTATTTTAAGTGTACCATGAGGTAATGTTTTAGAGGGTTTACTAAAAATAGGGTTACTATTATTTCTAGGAGGTGTATTTGTGTAGGCATAGTATTTCATTCTTACCAAAGGAGTGGAGGGTCTCACATTATATTCATGATATTAACAACTTGGTTTGGGTATGTTTAAACTTGGAAGAGTTATCATTAATGCTTTTTTGAGCTCCCATGGTCTTAGCTCAAATTTTGACTATTTCAACTCATGTTGAGAATCGATCTTGAATCCATTTAAGGAATTTTAAAGTTAAATAAGATCCCATGGCCTCTCATAACTATCTCAACTCACATTGAAACTTTAAATAGTTTCCATTGATGGCGTTCTAGCTCAAAATAACTTGCAACATGCTCTAAGATCAATCCATAGCTTACACAACTTATTGAAGCCTCCACACACCCCTAGTATAATCAAATAATGCCACCCATATCCTTCCTCCACCTATTGTTGACCTGGTAGGTTTTTAATTTGAAACCCACTAATTTTCATTCATGTGGTTTCTAATACTACTCTTACATGAAATTTGTGGTTCTTTTTAGGCTAGAAAGTTTCTTTGAAAATAAAAACACTTTTAATTTAACCATTATGGTATCACATTAAAATATTTTAAATTCAAATATTTATTTGAAATTAAATATTATAGGTTACGTTTATAAAGGTGATTTTTTTTTTAAATGGGTGATTGTATTGTTAAGGGAGTTTTTTTTTATTATTTTCCTAAAAATAATATATTGTGGGTTATTTGTGAAAAGTTTTTTTTTTTTTTGTAAAAACTCTTCATATCTTCACTAGTCGAAGGCTAGAGGGTGAGGTCAAGTTTGGTAGGTGGCCAAAATATATCACAATCAAAACAATCATTTTTATTTCTTTTATGTTCCCACATTTTGGGTACTCTTTTTAAGCACATTATTAGCTGAGTCTGACATATTCATTTTTATTTACAAATCATTGATTTCTTAAATCATGAATTGATTACTTAAGATTCATTTTTTATTATGCCTAAAAAAATTTTGAGCATGCATCATGTTTGAAACATTTAAGTGGTTCACCATTGATAGTTTACAGGGTGAAATGTACATGTGTCACTCTTTCATTCTATTTGCACTTCTTTTTTCTACAACTTAATTTATCAAAATAGATACAAGTTAAACTAATAATCTAATTCCATTTAAGTATCATGAATGGAAAATCAAAATGAAAATTATTTTAAGGACAATTTTTTTACATCACATTACAATGGGGTTAGAAACTAAACCAACTACAAATATAGAAAAAGATAAGTGGTACAATTGTATAGTATAATCATAGTGATGAAGTGTATGGGTTATTCTATATTTTTATGCTTGATAATATCATCTTTCATATAAAACTTACCAACATACCTAATGAAGTTTGGACCATTTTGTATAATCTCTTTGGGAATCCAGATTTGATGAGAGGTCATGAAATATAAAATGAACTTATCAACCTAAGTCCTAGAAACTTTGACACCCTTCAAGATTTATTCATTAAATTTAATTATTTGAGATTGAAGTTGAAATAATGTGGAATAAATAATAAATTTTACCAAATTATTATTTATGTACTCTCTAAGCTAGATCTTGATTACTCAATCTTTTTATCTACTTTAAATGCCACTAAAAGTGGTCTAGGCACTACATGGAAAATGACCTCTTTAAATGCCTTTGTTTCTAACTTGACTTGAGAGAAAAATAAGATAATATATATGGGCACATTTAAGTCCTAGAAAACCTTAGTCCTTAATTACTTGTAATGGGAAAATAAGGGCTTAAAACAAAGATAAGAAGAAAAATAACAGGGAACAAGAGAAGAAGAAAGAATCAACTTATACCAAAACTACCATTAAAAATTATTTTTTTATTGATTAAAAAAATAAAGAGAAGGTTAAGTGTGCCTATTAAAAAAAAAATGGGCATGATGAACACAAGTGCATGAATAAACATATTGACCACCTTACTCATATTTTAGAAAATAACAACATAGGTGTTCCTAAATCTATTAAGCATATTTCATCAACTCAAGATTATTCTAAGGAAAAATATAAATGAAAATGGAAAGAAAATGGAAAGGCTCTTGTAACATTTTTATCTCTAACATATTCATGGGTTATTGAATCAAGTGGTTCTCACCATATGGGCTCTTCATATGTTGAGTTTTCTTCCTTAGATCCTTGTAGCATGTCTTAAATCACTTTAGTTGATGACACTTTTGTATCAATTTCAAGGAGAGGTTATATTGAAATTGAAGGATAAACATTCAATAATGTTATAATTTATCCATCCCTTTAAACTAATCTCTTGTAAGTGTACCAAATCACTCATATATATAATGGGATGAGGATGAAGTATTTACTAGTTTTACTTATCATCAGAGAGTTGCATAATGATTCTATAATAGTAGTGGGAAGGGTATATCACCAAGCTAGGTCATATAACTTCTCACATTTTGCATCCTATTCATCTCTGCCTACATTATTTATTCATTTAGATAAAGTTAGAAAATTATGGCATGAGTGGATTGACCACCTCAACTACTACTACCTATAACAACTCAAAAACATGACATGGTCAGAGGGTTACCTCAAGTCCATTTATTTAAGGGTATTTATGAGGCTTTCGCCCTTTGGAATCATCCCAAGTATAAATTTAACAAAGGAAAAACTTGGAGGAATTCATAGGCATTGGAGTTAGTACATAGTGATGTATCTAGACCTTTTCTAGTCTATCTTTCAAAAGGTCTAAGTATATTATCACCTTTATTAATTATTTATCTAGGCACATATGGGTCCACATCCTTAGGAAAAAATCTATTTTTAAAAAAAACTTTAGAGACTTCAAAGTTATTTCATTAAAACAATATTAGAAATGCATCAAGGTTCTTAGAATTAACAATGGGGGTAAGTATGTCAAAAATAGATTTGAGTAATTTTTCATAGTATAGAGGATTTATTTTTAGTGTATAATTCCATGTATTCATCAACAAAATGGATGTTTATAATGTAGAACAAGTCCTTAAAATAGATGGAAAACTATATGATTCATTCTCAGTCACTTGTACCAAAGTGCGAGGATAAATAAATAAATTATTATTGATACATTCAAAATAGGATTCCACACAAAGCTTTAAAAGGCATAAATCCCTTTTAAGTTTGGTATGGTAGGAAACCCATATTTGACCATTTTAGAGTATTTAGATCTCTAGTTATGGCCCATACACCTAAGAAGAAATGTAAGGCTATGGAACCTTAGAGTAAGCCTTTCATATTCCTAAGTTATCTAGATACTGTAAAGGGAGTTTTCCTTCTTTGTCATATCGTACATAAGATATTCATCAAGAGAAGTGTTCAATTTTAGGAGAGTCCCTTAGAATCAACACTTGATAATTTTCCCACTTCATTGAACTCACTTAGATTTGATATATATGATTCAGATCGGCCTAAGCACATTCCATAGGTTGAGGATACTTCTTCTAGTTTTGATAGTGATAGTAGTGATGGGGACTCATATCCATCCACATATATATGAACTTTAGAGGATGATGTTTTTAAACCTAACCCATACACTTATAGGCCTCTTTGGCCTAGGTAGACATTGAATAGTGAAAATACATGGGTTGGGAATACTTTAGATGATAGGTAGACATGTTTAGAGTTTTAGAGTGGTCCACATGATTTTTATACCTCTACCTCATATCCATATACCTTTATATAGGAATCAAGTATTCATGAATAGTACTCTACCATGTATGAGAAGTATAAATCCTTGATCATAAATCATAATTTGGATTTGACAATTCCTAAGGTAATAAAAATGGTTTAATGTAGATGGATATATCAAACCAAGTATGTAGAAGATGGGTACATTGATAAGTTAAAGGCATGGTTGGTCATAAAAGGTTTCTCAAAGGTGCCTAACATTGGCTACTCCAAAAAATTTACACTAGTAACCAAAATTAACCCTATCAATACACTTGTTATTAGCATAATCAATCATTGGGATGTTCATCGGATGGACTTGAAGAGTGTCTTTCTTCATGGTGAGTTTTAGGAAGAGATTTACTTCGATCAACCACTAGGATTTATCAAGGATTATTACTTTATGTGTAGACTTTATAAATACATATATAGCCTTAAATAAGCCCTTCATGCTTGGTATACCAATATGGATTCCTTCCTTCTCTTTGTAAGGTTCACTCAGTGTCATTTACATTCAAACATCTATCTTTTATGAAAAGATGATTTGCTTTTGATTCTGATTTTATATGTTGACAATATTTCAATCACTCATAGATCTTACTCATATATTATAGTAGTGAAAGAGGATCTTAATGAAATTTTCCATGATATACTTCAGCTTATTACATTACTTCTTTATGATCTATATTTCTCAATCTAACTTTGGAACCACCCTTACATAGCCTAAGTATGATCTCAATCTGCTTACTCAATTTCACATGGTTTATTATAAATTAGATCCTAGGTATCATAAAAAATTAGTGTTTAAGGATATGTTTTTGTCAAGTTATTACCGATTTAGGTTTTTCCATAAATTCACTCTAGAGGATACATTTTGAGGATTTTTTTAGATTTATTTACATTTTTTGAAATCTTAAAATATATACTGAGGGTTTATTATTTGTAATTTATGATTTGAGGGTTAGTGTAAAAAATCTTATTCAAAATTGGGCCAAAGGTGACAATCAAGATTGACATTATCAATTCTTGTTATGGTAGGACCAAAAACTAGGGGATGAGGTAAGGGTGTTGAAACTCTAGGTAAAATTTATCATAAAGAAAATACGGAATAATAAGGGGAAGTTGTTGAATTAGTTATTCTAAGATTTTATGTGACATATCACATAGTAATCTATCTTGAGTATGATGTGCACAACATATAGTATAATATTTAAGGACAACATTCTAAAATGAAGATCATACATGTTAAATTAGTGTATTTGGTGATAAATTTGAAGAATGATCAAACAAACCAACCACCTATAACCATTACACAACCCAACTAGAGTGGATATTTTAGCTAGCCCAATCTACATCTAAATACCTTAAATGCAAGGAAGAAGATACCAAATGTAGAAATGAGAAAGTTTGATGGGAACGATCCAATCACTTAGATTAACAAAATGGATATTTTTTGATATACACTAAATTTTATATAGTCAGAAGGTGGTCATGACATCCCTATATCTAAAACCAAACTAATTATTTTTTTATAGATGGTTGTGTACTCAAAATAAGAAGGCTCTCAATCTCACTTGGTATGCTTTTACATAGGAGCTATAACTTCACTATAAAAATAATGTGGTTGATAAACACTTTATTAAACTGGTAAAGTTATGATAAATAATGTCAGTCAAGGATTGTGTTCATCAATTCCAAAACCTCTATTTGTGTTTGGATAACATTCTCGAGGAGTACCCAAATGACTTATTTTTTGGAGGTCTCAAGGACCACATTGAACATGAGGTAAACATGTTTAATCTAGATATTATATTTTACTCTATTCTCAAGGATTGTAGGGTAGAGAAAAAAATTATCTAGAAAGAGATAATCATTCACCAACATCAAATATTGAAGTAACTTTTCACCATCATTCATGTAGCCTACTAAATTAACACATCAATAAATTAAAGAGAAACAAATGAAAGTTTTATGTTTTAATTGTGACAACACATGGAATAAAGGACATAAATTTGTTAAGACTATTTTTTTATACATTAAAGGGGTTAATGACGATGAAGCATTAGATAAATATGAAGAGGTGCTAGATATACAATATGAATAATCCTAATGAACTATCTCCTATCATGCACTTTTGGGTATTATAACTCCTCAAACCCTTAAGGTTGTGGGTTTTCTAATATAAAAAGGTAATAATGTTGATTGATTTAGGGAGTATGCATAACTTCATCAATAATAAGTTGAACACTTCGTTGATTTGTTTTGCTTACCAATCTCTAAAATTTTAGGTCATGATTGTAGATGGTGGTAGAGTCAATTGTTATGTGTTTTATTGTTTTCAAAATATTGGAGTTATATTCATAAATGATAAAGGGGTTGAGAAATGTAAATCAATAAATAAATATGAAATACTTAACCTACTGATTTGTGTAAATAGATTATATTTTTACCTTTTCTAAATATAGTAGGAAGTGAGAGAGATTATAACTTAGATTATTCTAGATGATCTATATTGAGACAAAGAATAATACTAGAGAAACAAGACTGAGAAATAGTCAAAAATAGGTCTCTAGACTTCATTTCTTGATTAGATAGGAGTGCCAAAAGGACACCCTACTGCTTGGTGTTATAGTCCTATTCTAGCACTATTATGTTGAGGTTGAAAGCTTTTTGGGTTCTATTTTGAATACATATGTTAACCTATTAAAAAAAATTTAGGGTCTGAGACCTCACATAGATCACTATGTGCCTATTTTAATCTTCAAAACTCTTAGCAGCTCCTAGTTTTTGAAATTTAATGCAAACTTAGGAAAGAGAGAGAATGTCTTAGTGTGTAAAGGATACACTGAACACACTACACATCATGTGTCTGGTTACACTGCTTACATACCAATACTTTAAATAGGCATCACGATAATATATT
Organism: Torreya grandis; assembly: GCA_037957365.1. NCBI lineage: Eukaryota > Viridiplantae > Streptophyta > Pinopsida > Cupressales > Taxaceae > Torreya > Torreya grandis. Next base: position 1,794,329 of record JARHVA010002433.1, on the reverse strand, counting down.
TCTCACATTGAAGTGCTTGGTATAATTTATGTATGACTAATACAACTAGAACTCAAAATAGGATATGTTTTAGTTGGCTAGGGACTGGTGCAATGACTTAAGTAGGCTTGAAATAATATTGGAAGGCTATGTGTAAAGAATAGTGAGGAGTTATTGAGTGTACTTGTATTCTTACATGTCTCTTGAAAATGAGTGCCAACCCTTCTAAATGGACTTAGAATGGCCTTTTATAGGGATTAACAAATTATCATGGGTTAAATGAATTCGTGTTATGCTAATAAGGGAAAAGATAAGGAAATAAAAGAATTTGACAATTAGAGGCAAAAGTGAACTTGGACAACAACACTAAAATAAGACACCCTAGGTTTCAATTCTCCTATCCTAAGGGGATGGATATGGGACTAAAAGGGCTACCTAGGTTTGAAAGGGCTAAGTTTGGAAAGATTTGGTTGATTGGGAGTTAATTAAATAAGTAATCAAGAAGGGTTGTGTGAGCCAATAGGGGGACCTATGGATTAGGTGTCTTATCCATATGAAAGTTATATAATTTCACATTTTACATGACTATTGTTGACCATTTTTGCCTATCAAGCCAAAAACGGTCTCCTTTTTTCCTTTGATATTCAAACGTAGTCAACTTTGGGTTACATGAGTTCATCGAGATTCAGTTCATTACTCAAGTTCAATGCCATGGTCCATCACTTGGTTCAACTTAGTTGGTTCAACACTTTAGATTTGTTTCAATCAGCTAGTTTAGTGCTTAACTCATTAGAAAAGTTCAACAAGAAGTTCAAGCAGCTTCAGGTTTACCATTTAGTTCAAGGACTTGGCTTAGCACATAGTGTTAAACCATTGAACCGATTCAATGGTTTGGTTCAATCGAATGGTTCAAATCAAATGGTTTAAAGTGAATGGTTCAACCACCTTGGTTCAATCAGCTCAATGTGTAGCATTGAACTATTGAACCAATTTTAGTTCAACGGGTTGGTTCAATGAGGTGCCCCCAAAGCCGAAGGGTAGGTGCCCTCATAGAGGGTAGTCTAGGTTTAATAAGCCCTTATAGAGGGTAGGGAGCACTTTAAGAGGCCATGAGGAAACACTTTAGACCTTTTAAAATTTTGTAAAGACAAAGTCCCAAGTTCCTTCAGACTTTTTGTTTGAAGGAATTCCTTTAGATAAAAAGTCTGAAGGAATTTGAAAGAAGGCCACCACCTGACAAGAAAGTTAAAGGGCTCGAAGCATAGAAGTCAAGAAAGGGGCCAAAAGAAAGAACTAGAAATGAAGGGACAAAGATCGAGATAATTCTTGTAGACTTTTGTTCCCAAGAAAAGCCTGAAGCAAAAAACCTGCATAAAAGGCTCGACAAATTTTGCCAAGGATGGTGACATCTCAAAAACCATCAAAATTGATCACATGAACTAGCCATTAGATTTTCAAATGATGATAGGTGCGCAAACATAAAATTTTACACCAAGAAATCCAAAGCATGGAAGACACCAAGTGGCAACTATGGAAGACTTTGACATGTTTTTTAGAGTAGTGGAACATGCCACGTGTCCCCTGCAAGGCTCGATGGAAGATGACAAGTGTCAACATCCATGGGTTTTCTCCTTTTGCTTTGTTATTCAAAAGGAAGACTGTGGTAGACCTGAATGAGTTGCTAAGAGCTATGTGGAGCATGTTAAGTGTCAACATCTGTGAAGAACCAAAAGAGTCTTGAGACTTTTTCTAAGGTAGCTAAAGGTTCTGTAGAAGTGGCCATATGTTGCCTTCCACAAAAATCTCAAAATGCTCTACATGACCCTCAAAGGACCCTCAAAAGTAAGTGGATGCTCCCATATCCCATTATTATCTTGATGGAAGCTGCCACATGTCAACATCCATGGTTTAAAGTGTCTTTTAAGTGCCCAAGTAGCAGACTATGACACATGTCAAAGGCAGATGTGCTCTTAGCAAAAGGGCCCAAAGTAAGAAGCCCACCTGAAGGGTATGTGCTCTTCTAGAGGGCTCTCACTGAGGAGAATGGACTATTCTCAAGAGGCCAAAGGGTCACTTTCCCTTTAGGAAGATGCTAAGAAGGGAGTCCACAAAAAAGGGCAAAGTAGGAAGTCAAAGAAGAGTCCAAGGGTAATGGGCCCAAGAACGTCAAATTTAAAGCTGCAAAATAGTTATTAGTTTTTTAAAAAATTCTTGCACACTAACTATGAAAATAGTCCAAGTGATGCAGTGACCCATTAGGAGATTGCCCCTAAGGGCTGAAGGAGCAGAAGAAGACAAAATAAGAAGAAGAGGTAAAATGGCTAGGCTCAAAAGTAGATGAAGTGATCCAAGTGGTGCGAGAAAGTGTTGATTTAAGAAGTTATTCTAGTGGTTGACATAGTACCTACCATGCGATCATCAAAGAGTCATAAACAGTGAATGGTGTGACTTGTTTTTTCTTCAATATGCATTGATGAGCAAGCAAATGGTGTGGCTCATAAATTCAAATCCTGACAGGAGCTGACACATCATTATCTTCAAACAGCTTCTGCATCCTAATGCTTAGAAGGCACATGGGTCACTTGTAAAAAGGGCACCAAAAGGCCTCCTTTATTCCTCTATATATTGGAGACTTGTCATTTGAAAAAGGATCTTCCACATTTGTAAGGTGAAGCCCTAGCAAATTTCACCTGAAATCAATAAATGTATTTTTACCTCTATTCTAGCTAGATATCTCTGTGTATGTCTGAGTGTCAGTTTGTGTTTAGTCATTACTTCTTAATGCTTCCATAGGTTCAACACCAATATAATTGGTGTCTATAAGGTGTCATTTTATAGGTAACAAGGAGAGATATACTTAAAAGTATAGAGATAGAAGAAGCTACTATATAGTGTGCCTTTCTATAGCACCTTTAATGAGCCTCTATTTCTTATGTGTTCCATTAAGGCCTCCTTGTTAAGTTCCTGTAACTTGGTCCTTTTACCATTTTGAAGTGTATGTATGTGTTTGTCTAATTTCAAGTGTGATTGTGAGAAGGTTGAATCATTTTGGTGCATCACCTCTTTTTAGAGTAGGCTTGTTTTCTTATAATCCTTCTCCCTTTTCACCCCCCAATTATATATTTATATACCTATTTTAACACTTATTGGAACAACTCAGATGCATCAAAGGGAGCTAGCCCTTACCTAGAGATTCTCCCCTCCAACTTTGCCAATCCCACAAGTGAGACAAGAGTTTCCATTTTGATGTGTGGAAGGTAGGAACTCAACCTCCTTGCCTTGGGTTTAATCCACTGGGTTAACAGTTTTTAGCACACCCAGTGGGACCTTTTTTACACTCAATAAAGTTTCAAGATTGATGCTAGTCTTGTTACAACAAATTGACTATTTTTAGCATCTAGTGACTCCACTAGTAAGAACTTCATTTCTTAATCAAAGACCAGTCTGACTTCCTATGCCTAAAGTCACCACACAGTCTGCTTCTAAGGGTGTCCCTTTCGAATTTGTTGAATTGCCTTTAAACTCAATAAATAGATTGAGGTTTGAGAAGACCCATCCTTATTTAGAAAACCACCCTCCTAAACCTATTGTAAGGAATGCATATGTAGCAAGGCCATAGTTACATCCCATCCCAGCTATGGCATTACCCTTTGCATCTTTTCATGGTTACAACCCCTTGAATCTCCCACATTATGACCCAATTTCAAGAGTAACCCTAAAAAATGTGCCTTCTTTCGATGGAGAGGGGCCCATTATAGTCATCGAGCACATAAAAAATATTACTAATCTCTGCAATATTCATAATGTCACCAAGGAAAATATCACAATCAAATTACTGGCATTGTCTCTCAAGGGCAAAGCTCTTGACTGGTATGGGACTTTGGCTATAAATTCAATCAATTTTTGAAATGAATTGGGTACTCACTTGATAGACCATTTTGGAGAAAAGAATGACCACCTCTCACTTGCTGAGTAGCTAACTACCATGAAAAGAGCCCCACACAAATATATGCACGATTTCAACATGTAATTTCAAAAGACATGGGATAGAATCCCTATTCTGGTAAGACTGACTGCTAGCTATGCTTTCTTGTATTATTTAAGAGCATTAAATAGTAATATTTCTATTATGATACAATCCATGGGAGGAAATGTGTTGCTTGTTGCTTATGACATATCTATAACAGTTGAAAATTGCTTAGTGTAGGTTGGGAAAATAGCCCCTAGACCCCATATGCCACTTTTCATAGAAATACTACCTCTAATTCAAACCACTGCTCCCACATTATCTCCTCTACCTAGCATAGAGAAACCAGTTGTTGATCCATCCAATGAGCTTCATGAAGTTAGGAGTCTATTGCAGATTATGTCAAACAAACTTGTAGCTCTTAAAAGGCAACAAGCTCAAAGCAACAGACCAAATCAAGGATACCAGCAATATGGTCAAACTCCAAGACCCCTTTTCCAAAATTACAACCAATGATAGGGTTAGCTTACTTAGACTAGAATTTTCCAAGGATACAACCTAGGCCCCCCTTAATCATCTAAGGTCATGGTGCCCATTCAAAACAATCTGGTGTAGGAACAACCAAGTTGTTCAACCATGGGATATGGTTAGGAACAAGCTATTTATACAAATGACATGATAGGTTATTACCCAATTGTATAAGACAATTAGGCAACCACTCATTCCTAGGTCTTTGAGGCTCTAATGCAACCCAACACAAGCAACAGTCAGAGTCATCTTGACTCTACTCTTATGAACCACTTGGAAGGTGAGTTTTGTGTAATTAATTATGTGGGTGTTGCAAATAGTCAGGCTAACTATGTTACAACCAGCATAAGATTTAAAAGGAGAGTAATAGGAGAAACTGAGGCTGCTACACAAACATCAGCAATGCCTTCCTCATCACAAGAAAATTAGAGGGTCCCAAACTTCAGATTGCCAATTGTATCTTCAGCCCCTCAGCCTACACCTTAGGCTGGAATTAGCCCCAAAGAAATCTTTAAGGGAGGTAGTCCTCAAGTCAATGTGGTGGACCAAATGAAGAAGCTACATATGAACATCTCCTTATGGGATTCATTGTCTCTACCAGGACAAAAGGACATGCTACAAAGGGAATTGCATGAGCTAGATCAATGAGTTGTCCCAGCAAGGACTTATAATGTCTTGATGATGAATGAACAACCTTCCACCTTAAGCCAGGTCAAGAAAGAAGAGAAAATTCCCTCTTTTTATGTGTCCTTGGTCATAGGAGATTTCTTGGTGCACAATTTTATCATTTATAGTGGGGCTAGTACCTTAGTAATGCCCAAGTGCATAGCTGACAAGCTGGGCCTAAAATATGAAGAGATGAATAAGGGAGTCCTATAGTTGGATGGGATACCTACAAAGATAGTTGGGATAATGAAGGGTTTGATCTTGACATTACATGCTTTCCAAACTTTCTCAATTCCCCATGATATAGTAGTGGTAGATGCTCCTCCTTATTTCACCATTTGCTTATCTAGGGACTTCACATCTAAGATAGGTGGCTATCTAGTAGTGAATTGGTCCTATCTAGTTTTTAGAACCAGGTATGGGACCAAGGTAAATATTGAATCTAAGCCACTCCATAGGGACCATCTAAAACCATATTCACTCAAGGCAATGAATGTTAGCTACTCCATTATTGACCAAGAAGAGTCCCAAATAGACCAATCTCCATCCTCTACTCTTGAAAGAGTTGCAGACCTACTCTTGGATGAATGGGGAAGTGATAACTTCAAGCATGACCCTTGCAAGTTCATAGAGGAGGTAGGCCTTAGAGTCTACTACATACACAAAGAGGGTACCTTCATACCAAATATAATGAAGGCAAGCTAAGAGGACCTAGGTCTATGGCAACTATACTTTGATGGTTCCAGAAGTAGGTTAGGAGCTGGTGGTGGAGTGATGTTAGTCTCCCCTTCAAAGGAGAGATATTTTTCATCTTTTTGTTTCCAATTTTCTTACACAATCAATGTTGTAGAATATGAGTCCCTTATCCATGATCTAGAATGGGCAAGGAAAAGAGGAATCAAAGAATTGCAAGTTTTGGGTGACAGAGAGCTGATTATAAATTAGGTGAGAGGCTAGAATCTAAAAAAAAATTCTTTGCTAAAGTCCTACAAGCATAGGGTCTGGGACTTGGTGGAAGATTTCCTTGCTTTCAATATTGCCTCCATTCCTAGAGAGTAGAACAAATAAGTGGATAGGCTAGCAGTAATTGGTGCTCAATTCAATATTTCCAGGGAGATAAGCTGAGACTATGGTTCATGTTACTTGAAGGTGGTAGTTTGGCCCTCTATCCCCGATAACATTACAAACTAGTAGGTCCTCAACAATGACCAACTAATAGCATTCTTCCTACAGGAAGAAGCTGAGTTCGCTACAAAGAACCAAGCAAAGCTACAACAACAATATGGCAACTAGATTGTTCAACTAAAGAACAATAAACTCCCTAAAGGTTTGGTCACTCTAGAGAGTATCTTCAATGGAGATGACCAATTGAGAAGTGACAAGGCATGCATCACAACTAAGGAAGAGAATTATGAGAAGGTTGAGATCTTCAAGAATAAGCTGCTTGCACTTGGAAAAGTCTACACAATTCAAGAAAGGTGGACTTTCATTTTGTTGTGTCAGGAGTTTGCTGATGTTTTTGCTTGGGATTACAGTGATTTGAAGGGTTTCAACCCAAGACTCACCTAGCACACCATCAAGTTAGAAGAAGGCACTAGGCCAGTCATGTAGAAGTAGAGACCTATCAACCCAATGATTGAGCCTCTCATGCAGAAGGAACTGGCCAAATTAATTGAGTCTGGGATTATATTTCCAATCAAACATTCGTCTTAGTTGGCCAATCTTGTTCCTATCCAAGAGAAGAATGGGGAGATCAGGCTATGTGTTGATTTCAAAGACTTTAATAAAGTCTCTTTGAAAGACCATTATCCTCTCTGAAGCATGGAGTGGATCCTTTAAAAGGTAACAGGCAGTGAGTATTTCTCCCTCTTGGATGGATATTTAGGATATAAGTAGATTCTAGTGCAAGGCTATGACCAACACAAAACAACCTTCACTACTAAATGGGGAATGTTTGCCTACAAGAAGATGCCATTTGGGCTATCTAATGCTGGTGCTATCTTTTAGTGAACCATGGACATGGCTTTTTGAGGCTTGATAAACAACAATGTGCTGGTATACCTTGATGATGTGATGGTATTCTCTAAGGAAGCAAGCCAACACATGAAACACCTCAGGCAAATCTTTGAGAGGTGTAGAGAGTTTGACATCTCTCTCAACCCAAAGAAATACATGTTTGTTGTTCATGAGGGGAAACTCCTTGGCCACATTCTGTCTAGAGAGGGCTTATCCATTTACCTTGAGAGAGTTCATTTTATCCTAGAGATGTCCCTACCTAAGCACAAGAAAGGCCTACAGAGCTTCTTTTATAGGATAAATTTCATTTAGAGATTCATCCCAAATTTCATAGAGATAGTCAAGCCATTGACCTCTATGCTGAGGAATGGTGAGGAGTTCAAGTGGACAACACAAAGGAATGATAGATTTGAAGACATCAAGTAGGCCATAATTTGAGCTCCTACTTTGATCAGCCCTAACTTCAACAAAGATTTCAACCTCTACACTTTTGGTAATGAAGAGGTAATCTCCACCATGCTTACCCAAGCAAATGGTGATGACCTTGAATAACCACTTGCATTTTTTAGCCAGGGGTTAGAGGATTTTGAAGTCAGATACACATATATAGAGAAGCAAGTCCTAGTAGTAATATAGAGCCTAAAGAAATTTAAGCATATGTTATCCAACAACAAGATTCACCTAATGGTTCCACATCTTGGAGTCAAGGATTTCTTGACCAATCGTGACCTAAATGAAAAGAGAGTGAGGTGGATCACCAAGGTAATGGAGTATGGCATAGACATCAATATCACCAAGTTGGTGAGGGGAAGAGGCCTATGTGAACATCTTGCTGTAGACTTCAAGTAGAAAAGGGAAGACAACTTACTAATTCATGATGTAGCTATAATAGAAGAACCAATTGTCATGGAGGATTGGACATTGGACCTGAGGCATTTTCTTCTCACTGGTGAGTGCCCACAAGGTCTTGATAGGAACAAAAGAAGGTACTTTAGGCTCCAGTCTCTCCCTTATGTCCTAGTTGATGGAGTATTGTTTAGGAAAGATCTCTCAGGGGTCCTTCTAAGATGTATAGACTCAAATTAGGTTGACAAGGTGCTATCTAAGCTCCATGATGGGCCAATAGGTGGTCATTTTGATCTTAGGGCTACTGCAACAAGGATAATAAGAGCTAGCTATTTCTAGCTTACTCTTTTCAGGGACACCCATGCCTAGGTAAGAAAGTGCTAAAAGTGTGCACTTTTTGATGGGAAGCAATGGTTGGCTGCCATGCCTTTACAACCTATTCAAGTGGAGCAACCATTCATGTAATGGGGCCTATACTTCATAGGGATGATTAACCCTCCCTCCAATACTAGACACAAGTGGGTCCTGACCACCATAGACTATTTCAAAAGATGGGTAGAGGTTGTTGTTCTGAAGGAGGCCAATGAAAGTGTGGTCCTAGATTTTTATGAGGACCTAGTGGCAAGGTTTGGGGTTTTATCAACCATAATCTTAGATAATGCGTTAGATTTTCTAGGAACAAAAACAAGTGAAAGGGCACTAAAATATGGTATATATCTTAGCACTTCATCCAATTATTACCCATAGGGGAATGGGCTGGTTGAGTCCACCAACAAGAACCTGATCAGGATCATCAAGAGGACCATGAAAGAAAATTAGAGGACTTGGCATGCCAAGTTGAAGATAGCCCTGTTGGCAGATAAGGTCACCACAAAGAGGGAAATTGGCAAATTGCCATACATGCTCATCTATGGAAGGGAAGCTAGGCTCCCCATTTCACTTGAATTTCCAACCTTAGACTTCACTCACTAGCTGTAATTAGAAGAAGGAAATAGCTTGGAGGTTAGGTTATGTGAGCTGATAGAACTCCAAGAGACAAGGGACTAGGCTATGATTTTTATGACCAATCACCAACAACAAACAAAGAGACACTTTGATAAGAAATCTTCATCAAAAGGTTTCTCTAAAGGAGATATTGTCTTGAAATGGGATGAAGACTAAGCTAAGCCTAGAAAGCATCTTAAGTTTGATGCCCTATAGAGCAGCCCATACAAATTCACTCAGTGCAAGTAGCATAATGCATTCCAACTATCTAGGTTGGATGGTGAAGAACTATACATCCCATTTAATGGGATAAATCTAAAGCACTACCACTGAGTCTCTTTTCATCATGTATATACTTCCCTTACTTTTCTCTTATTTTCCCTAAGTGCTTTCTGTACATGTTAGTAGTTTTCTTAGCTTTGTGTGTGTTTTCATTTCCTTTGAGGTAAATCTTCATGATTGGTTCTAGATTTATTAGAGCTATTGCTGATCCTTAAGTTACAATTTGACACTGTGCCTAATGGATTCTGAGGCAACTAGTTTCTAAGCATAGTAGGCATGCTTCCCTTGGGAGTCACCAATTTGTTGACCATTTTGCCCATCAAGCCAAAATTGGTCCCCTTTTTGCCTTTGCTATTCGAAGCCAGTCAACTTTCGGTTACATGAGTTCATCAAGCTTTGGTTCATTGCTCAAGTTCAATGCCATGGTCCATCACTTGGTTCACCTTAGTTGGTTTAACACTTTAGCTTTGGTTCAATCAGCTAGTTTAGTGCTTAGTTCATCAAAAAAGTTCAACAAAAATTTCAAGCAGCTTTAGGTTCAATGTTTAGTTTAAGGCTTGGATCGGTGTGCAGTGTTGAACTATTGAATTGATTCAATGGACTAGTTTAATGGTTTGGTTCAATGAAATGGTTCAAAGCAAATGGTTCAAAGTGAATGGTTCAACCACCTTGGTTTAATCGGCTCAGTGTGCAACATTGAACTACTGAACCAATTTTAGTTTAATGGGTTGGTTCAATGAGGCACCCCCAAAGCTGAAGGGTAGGTGCCCTTGCAAAGGGTAGTCCAAGTTCAATAAGCCTTTGCAAAGGCTAGGGAGTGCTTCAAGAGGCCATAAGGAAACACCTTAGACCTTTCAGAATTTTGTAAAGACAAAGTCTCAAATTCCTTCAGACAAAAAATCTAAAAGAATTTAGAGGAAGGAAACCACCCGACAGGAAAGTCAAAGGGCCCAAAGCATATAAGTTAAGAAAGGGGCTAAAAAAAAGTACTAGAAACAAAGGGACAAAGACTGGGACAATTCTTACAGACTTTTGTCTGTAGGAAAAGCTCGAAGCAAAAAACCTATGGAAAAGGCCTGACAAATTTTACCAAGGATGGTGACATCCCAAAAACTGTCAAAATTAAGCACATGAACTAGCCATTGGATTTTCAAGTGACGACAAGTGCATAAATGTCAAATTTTAAACCAAGAAAGCTAGAGCATGGAAGACACCAAGTGGCAATTTTGGAAGACTTTGACATGATTTTTGGAGTAGTAGAACATGCCATGTGTCCCCTACAAGGCTCGGTGGAAGTCACCAAGTGTCAACATCTATGATTTTTCTCCTTTTGCTTCATTATTCAAAGAGAAGACTGTGGTAGACCTGAATGAGTTGCTAAGAGCTATGTGGAGCATGCCAAGTGTCAACATCCGTGAAGAACCAAAAGAGTCCCAAGAGTTTTTCTAAGGTAGCTAAAGGTTTTGTGGAAGTAGCCACGTGTTGCCTTCTACAAAAATCTCAAAATGCTTTGCATGACCCTCAAAGGACCCTCAAAATTAAGTAAATGCTGCCATAAACTATTATCATCCTAATGGAAGCTACCACATGTCAACGTCTATGGTTTAAATTATCTTCTAAGTGCCTAAGTAGTGGACTATGACACATGTCAAAGGCAGATGTGCTCTTATTAAAAATGGCCCAAAGTAAGAAGCCCACCTGAAGGGTATGTGCCCTTATGGAGGGCTCTCACTGAGGAGAATGGACTATTCTCAAGAGGCCGAAGGGTCACCTTCCCTTCAGGAAGATGCTAAGAAGGGAGTCCACAAAAAAGGGCAAAGTAGGAAGCCAAATGAGAGTCCAAGGGTGATGGGCCCAAAGATGTCAAATTTAAAGTGACAAAGTAGCCATTAGTTCTTTAAAAAATGCTTGCACACCAACTATGAAAATAGTCCAAATGATGCAGTGACCTACCAAGAGATTTCCCTCAAGGGCTAAAGGAGTAGAAGAAGACAAAATAGGAAGAAGAGGCAAAATGGCCAGGATTAGAAGTAGACGAAGTGATCCATGTGGCACTAGAAAGTGTCGATTCAAGAAGTTATTTCAGTGGTTGACATAGTACCTACCATGAGATCATCAAAGAGGCATAAATAGTGAAAGGCGTGACTTGTTTTTTCTTTAATATGCATTGATGAGCAAGCAAACAATGTGGCTCATAAATTTGAATCCTAAAAGGAGTTGACACAACATTATCTTCAGACGGCTTCCTCATCCTAATGCTTAGAAGGCACATGGGTCACTTGTAAAAAGGGTGCCAAAAGGCCTCCTTTCTTCATCTATATATTGGAGACTTGTCATTTGAAAAAGGATCTTCCACATTTGTAAGGTGAAGCCCTGGCAAATTTCACCTAAAATCAATAAACATATTTTTACCTCTATTCTGGCTAGATATCTCTATGTATGTCTGAGTGTCAATTTGTGTTTAGTCATTGCTTCTTGATGCTTCCATCGGTTCAAGACCAATATACCTGGTGTCTGTAAGGTGTCATATTTCAAGTAACAAGGCGAGTTGTACTTAGAAGTGCAGAGATAGAAGAAGCTACTATACAGTGTGCCTTTCTACAACACCTTTGGTGAGTCTCTATTTCTTGTGTGTTTCATTAAGGCCTCCCTATTATGTTCTTGTAACCTAGTCCTTCTACCATTTTGAAGTGTACGTATGTGTTTGTCTGATTTCAAGTGTGAGTGTGAGAAGGTTGAATCATTTTGGTGCATCACCTCTTTTTAGAGTAGGTTTGTTTTCTTGTACTACTTCTCCCTTTTCACCCCCCCCATTATATATCTAGATACCTATTTTAGCCCTTATTAGAACAACATAGATGCATCAAAGGGAGCTGGCCCTTACCTAGAGACTCTCCCCTCTAACTTTTTTGGTCCCACAAGCAAGAGGGGAGTTTCCATTTTGATGTGTGGAAGGTAGAAACTCAACCTCCTTGCCCTGGGTGTAATCCACTGCATCAACAACTACATTCCCCCCCCCTTTATTCTAGTGATGCAACAAAGTAAAATACTAGGATAAAGGAAAATAAGAAGCATACCTAAACTTACCTATAAGGTAGAAGTTCATGAAGATGTGTGATGTTAGATGTGCATAGAAAGAGCACACTATGAATTATGAATCTGTAATGAAAACATAAATTAGATCAGTTGTTACTAGATACACTATATCTAAAATAAGAATGTACAAGAGCTAACTAAGAGGAAGATAAATGAACAAATACACCTCATCAAGTATGTGAACCAATACAAAATCTATTGTGATGCTAGAATGCATTGGATGATGCTGAGTGTGTGTTGAATCAAGAGTAATATCATGATGGGATCTAAGTGCTCAATTCTCTATAAAGTGGCTCAAGAATGCAAAGTATAGCCCTTTGGATCCATCATCACTAGCTATGTGAAGTTAAAAAATCATGTGTGTAAATCAATGTCTAGACTATGTGTCCAATCTCTTTGAATAGGTGGCTCAAGAATACAAAGTATATCCCTTTGGCTCTATCATTATCTTGTGAAGTGAAGCTATGAAGTAATACTAGTATAGAATAAATTTCATATGAGATGGATCATGGAGCCCATGTGATAATGTGGTGTGGATAGCCTAAATGTGTTTTAGAAACTAGGCCACTCTTGGCCATTTTAAAAGCTGCAGGTTAATATTGTTTAAAAGCCTCTCTAAAATAGATGTAAAATGCTTATATGAAATCAAACTCAAGAACTCACGTACTCATAAAGATAAACTTGTATGAAATTTTAATCAAATGTGATGCCAACAACCCACAAATGGAGTAAGGCATGCAACTACTAAGAATGCCTGGGTATAAACTAAACTCAGAAAGAAAAGAAGATCAATGTTCCATACACATTGCCCTCAATCACTAATGTTTATAACATGGATTTGAACTAGAAGTTACACCAACTACCAAATCTAAAATGAAAGTAAGAACCATCATGATGTGCATCATAACTCAATATATGTGAGAAAACTATACTAAAACTATTGAATATGACTAATATGGAAGTGTAAAACCTATCCCTAAACTAATTTTTTTGCCTATTTCTAGAACCTTGAGTGTTTTTTTACCTAGATAGGAGCACCAACATTTGGATACCCATGAGTTTGGTTCTACTATCTATTTCTAGCATTTTTGTCTAGTGTGAAAATTGACTATTGATATGAAATTATCACTATTTTTTTGCTTTGGTTTGACGAGTTTGACCTCTAGATTATGTATTGAGTGTCCTAAATGCTGATATTTTAACTATTATGAGGTTTGAAATATATGATAAACACCTATTTGATGCCTCCTCTTCTGAGAGTAGGAATGATGAACATGTAATCACTGCCCTCAAAAGAAGAGTCCTATAAGTGTGCTAAACTTTATAGATATATGACATAGCATTGATATTTGACAAGATATTTCAAGATATAGAAATATTTTAATTGATAGATTATTATATCAACAAGGGTATGCCTAGATAGATATAACAATGTAAGATCATGGTCATGATACTAAACTAGATTAGTAATATTAGATATTAGTTGTTAGTTTTTAGTTTATTAGTAAGCATGGAGGAATGGAGCATGATTTCCATCATGGCATCTAAGAATCAAGATAAATTCATGATTGTAATCATGGCATTGCACATAGTGAGGAGAAAAAAATAAAATAAGCATATAAAGCAAGAAGAAAGAAGCATACAAGTGTAAATAAGGGGCCATACAAATAAGGGACATGGGCACATGCCACTCAAACTAGAAGACAAGCATCGAAGGTATGTTCAAGTGCCACATACACATACAAGTGGAAGAATCAAAGTTGCCACAAGGGAGAACAAGAACATGAAAGAGTACAAACAAAGGACATTGGTAGATGTCCTAAGGCACACACATGAATAGAAGTAAAAGACATTGGTAGATGTCTTAAGGCAAAAATTGAATACAGGTAGGAATTCAAAAGTATAATCACACAGGATATGCTAAGTAAGGAATAAAATCAAAAGTAAGAATTGGAAGATATAAACACATATAACTAATCAAAGTAAATGTGAAAGTATGTAAAACATGTGTAGTACAAGACTAGGTATATGTTAAGAAACACATAAGTGTTAGGTACTACTGAAATGTCAATATAGTAATATGTGTTTCTAGTAAGTAATGTGCATTAGTATGATAACTTAGAATGTGTAGTGTAGGAATGACATAACTTGGATGGTGTATTCATGTAGAATATTCCCCTAGTGGGTCTGTATATCAATGTATGTCTTAAATGTAGAAGTAGGAATGCCCCCTTAATGGGTAGAATGAAGTAATCAAATAGTTAGATGTCACTACACACACTCAAAGAAGATCAAGTGAAGCATGTTAATGTGGGTAAATCAACATAAAATAGCATGAAACAATAAACGTAAGTCCTAGCATGATGGATGATGCATACAATCAAAAATGTTTTTGGTGTTTTTGAAATTTGTTATATTTTGAAATGTTATAATATTTTTGTGTTTTTAAAAAAAATTGAGCTATATAAAATAAATTAAGAGATAATATGTACAATAAATGCTAGAATTAAATGATGATAACTAATGAGTCTCAGATGAGACTCCCTATCATGGTGTCATATATCAAATAATGGAATCATGTGTGATAGTGAGGCACAATGGAGTGTCTAAGATTGTGTAACTAGAATATTTGTATGTTGTAACTACTCTAAAATCTCTGAAGTAGACACTAAATATTGGGTCCCCCTATGACTCTGAGAAGTGGAAAAAACTATAGGGATCTTAGGGACCCATCTAAAAGTAGGAGAATATCTTTGTGAATAGGTGCTCTCTATGTAGTTGTATGAGACCACAATGTAACTACTCTACGTGTGAACATTATAGCTAGAAGCTATCTAGAATATTGAAATTATGGGGGTGTATGAACCCTCTATACTAGTGATGGGTGATGTAATTGTGGCTAGATCAGAAGTGGAAGTTGTACTAAAACTAGAGGAAAAGCTAAAACTAATGGGAAAATTGGAGCTAGTGACAAGAAGCTAATAGATGAATCTGAAGTGGGGAATGGTGATTCATAGGGAACTCCACCAACTATAATAACCTGATTAACATGAATGAATTTCATGCATATTTGAATTGTATAAGGCACTACCTTAAGTTTTTAAATCCATGGTCAACTAAGTAATATGTCAAAAACTCTTGCACTAGGAACTATAATAAATGGTGTGGCCACATATGTAGGACCGACCTATAATGGAAGTACTATCTCGAACAATGGACTCTTTATATGCCCACTAAAACCACTAATAACTATGTTTATCATAGTTATATCTTGCTATAAATAACCCAAATGTTGTAGAAGTGTGAAAGTACACATGTTAAGACTGGAGCTATTGTCAATGAGTACACTGATAATAGGCTAATTTTGAATATGTGCTCTAATAAATAGTGCATTGTAACCTATATTATCCTAAATAATTTCATGCTCTAAAAAAGATATTAAATAATTGACTAGAACTCTGGACTCATACACCCCTATCATACCACTCAAAGGATGTGATTCCACTGAAGGTACTTGGTATGTATGGTGAACACCTAATGTGTCCCCTTGCTCTTATTTATAATGTTGTGGAAATGGATTTGAAAAAAAATTCAAAGTTTTATCCTATGTTGGTTTTGCCTTTAGAGGCTTAACTAAAGTGCCCAGATCAAGTAGATTATCATTTATCAAGTTATATATCTTTTGTCATAAATTGATACATCTATTTGTGGTGTGGCTTGGCACCCTGTGAAAATTTCAAAATGCATGCTAATCATATCCCCATGGAAGAGGCTTTGTTATATCTACTTCCCAAATAGGAGAGAGAGTGATGATGTTACATTCCAATAAATTTTATAAAACCTTGGTTAGAGAAACTAGGAGATTCGTAAATGCACGAGGAGAAGGTGCCGATAAAACCACACATTGAGGGGGATCAAAAGCTACATTAACTATTGGTTGATTTTAACTCTTATTATCATTGATTTTGACCTTGTATTGGAATTTGTTGTTGCTCTTTTTAGTTGTGATTGTGATATTTTAATAGTTAAGTTTTCCCATTGAAATTAGCTTTACTTCTCTTCCTTTGAGTATATGACATAATTCAGTGGAGTAAGAGAATCTTTTGAACATAATAGATTCATGAAATACTTGTATAAGGCTCTCTTTGAAGTTGTTTTATAACTATTGATTAGCCATGGGGTTAGTTAGTTTAGCCAGAATAGTCTTGTATCTAAGAACATAATCCATGAGGGGTTCATATAACCTTTGTTTCTATTATGCAATCTATGCATATGAAACCTTATCACCAATGTTGATACTAAAATGTGCTAGGAACATGTCTATTAAAGGATTGAATTCCATGACTGACTAATTTGGTAGACTATAAAACCATTGTAAGGCATAATCCTTTAGGCTACATGGAAAAAATTTGGTAAGTATCCAGTCATTGGGTACATAATCCAAACATGCTACATGAAAATCTATCAAATATGTCTCTAAATCACCCTTACCATCATATAAAGTGAGCTTAGGTTGAACAAAACTTAATGGTAATGGTGTAGAAGCAATGTGACGTGCTAATGGTGTATGCAGTAAAGCAAAAGAATCCAATGCTTACGTAGTTATATTGGTACCTTGCTCAAGATTTTTCACCTTGGATTGAAGAGATCAGATCTCTTACACAAGGGATACCACATTAGGAGATAAGGATTTACTAGCTACAACTAGTGGCATAGAAGAAGGTTGGGCTGATATAGGGGGTGGTTGAGATATAATTTCTCCCATAGTTTCATTTAAGACTGGTTACTTTAAATGACTAGAAGACTCAAATTGCTTATCCTTTTTGATTTCCATGATAGATTAAAAAATTAGGGTATGATCTTTATGTTGTTCCTTAATTCTTTCTCTAAAATTTTCTAAAACCAAATCTTTATTAAGGACTAATTCATTATCAACAATAAGTGGAAATGGAACAATAGTCTAATGCAGTGAAGTGGGAGCATTGGTGTGTACATCATCATTGATATTTTCATATTGCTCATGATTAGAGTTATCCTCATAGAAATTTGTATAATTTAGATGTGTAGAATCTATAATAGGAATATAAGTCATCTGTTTATCCATGGTATATGGTTGAGATGAAGGAATCTAAGTGAATCTAGGAGGATTTCCACTAAGTCTTGTACTTCATCTTGAGAGAAGAGATGAAAGGAACTTAGGTGGCACAAGGAAAAAAACTTGGATAATAACAGGAAAAGATTAAGCTGATATAATCTAAATAGGGAACTAGAATATGTATAGAAAGGATACGGATCTATCAAACATGTAAGGTGATACCTCAACAAGAAAAAGGAGCTATTACATGCAACTAGGGATTTTTTAGAAATATTATTTTCAAAATAATATGAACTTTTTAATTTTAAATTAATATTTTGATTTAGATATGCAACTAAAAATGCAAAAAATGATTGGAAAAAACTTGGAAAAAGTAATTGGGAACTAGTTGATGCAACTAGGGTTTAAAAATAATATTTTTTCAAATATAGTATGATAAATTTTCTATGAATTTGTAGAATTTAGCTTGAAAAATTTAGGAAAAATCTAAAAATATTTCTAAAATTAGCAATATATTTTTTCTAGTGATTTGAAAGTGTTTATATGAAAATAGGACCTACTATGTGCAAACTAGGGTTTGGGTGAATTTATTGAAAATAATTTTTAGTTTTATTATTTGTAAGTTCAATAAAAATTATGAAAATATTTCAAAAAATTATAAATAATTATCCCTAGGGTTTTAAGGGTTTTTTTGCAAAAATTTGAAGTCAAGTTCACCAAATATTATACTATTTTTGAAATATTGGAGTTATATTCCTAAATAATAAAAGGGATGAGAAATGTAAATTAGAAAATAAATATGAAATAATTAAACCACTAATTTGTGTGAATAGATTTTATTTTTATTTTTTCTAAATATAGTAGGAAGTGAGAGAGATTAGAACTTAGCTTATTTCAACTGATCTAGACTGAGACAAGGTCTGATACTAGAGGAGTAGGACTAAGAAACAATTAGAAATCGGTCTATTGTATTTGTTTCTTGATTATATATGATCATTAAAAATAGGACACCCTATTGTCAAGTGATGTAATATTATTTCAAAGGTATTGTCTTGAGGATGAAAGCTTTTTGGGTTCTATTCAAAATGCCTATGTTATCCTATTACTGAGATTTTATGGTTTGAGACTTTGTGGAGCTCATTGTGTGCCTATTTTAGTCTTTAAAAATCTTAGGAGATATTTGTGAGTTAACTTGAATGCAAACTTGAGAAACAGAGAGAATGGGTTAGTGTGTAAAGGATATGTTGGACATACTACACACCCTGTGTGTGGGCACACTCCCTAAATACCAATACTCTAAAGAGGGATGAAACTAATGTAGTTCTCCCATGAAAGTTCTTGGTGAAATTTATATATAATTAATGAAATTATAATTCAAAATTTGCTGTGCTTCAACTACTAAGGACTGGTGCAATGACTTGAGTAGGCTTGAAATAATGTTGGAAGACTATGTACAAAGAATAGGTAAGAGTGCTTGAGTGTACTTTTTTGTATTCTTGTGTCTCTCTTGAAAATGAGTTCCCACCCTTCTAAATGGACTTAGAATGGAATTTTATAAGGAAATAGATGATCTTGGGTTAATGAATTTATGTTAGGCTGTCAAGGGAAAAGATAAAGAACTAGAAGAATTTGATCATTAGAGGTAAAAGTGAACTTGGAAAACAACATCAAAAACATGACACCCTAGGTTTCAGTGCTTCCATCCTATTTGGTCACTATTGTCCTAAAGGGATGAGATTTGGGGGGATGAATTTAGGCCTAAAATGGCTACTTGGGTTTGAAAAGGCTAAGTCCAAAAAGATTTGGATGACTAGGAATTAGTGAAAGAAGTAGCCTAGAAGGGTTGTGTGAGCCAATAGAAAGACCAATG
>JARHVA010002433.1:1605000-1767500 GCA_037957365.1 Torreya grandis | reverse complement strand
CCATATAATCAAATATCTATAAAGTAATTATGAAAGTACAACAAAATTTTTCCTAAGTATTATGGCCCTCATAATATTCCATAGAAAATTAGTAGTGTGGCATACAAGTTGGAGATACCCTAGTCAACTCACATAGATCTTATATTTCATGTATCTTACTTAAATAAGGTATTTAGATAGAGAGTTTATACCTAGACTGAGTTACTATAACTAGATGAATAAGGTTGTGTCATTTTAGAACCTTAGGAGATCCTTTAGGCATGTAATAAGATGTTAATAATAAGAGAAATTATATAGTATTTGATCAAGTGGAATAATATAAAATATGAATAAGTAACATGGGAGGATAAATTTTTTTTCAATAGCATTTAGAGTTATTCAAAATTGAGGATAATTTTATTTTTAATGGGAGGGAAATGATACAACCTTAGCATATAACAAGTTTTAGGATATGTGTATCCAACTTGTGTCTTAAATAACCCTTTCCTTATCATATTTCATTTCTCTAGGATCTCATGTGGTTAAATAGGTTGTCCTATGGAGTAACCATAGTGAAATAAAGCTATAAATAAGAGGTAGGGATTGGTATTTGATCATCACATTACAATATTCTACTTTTATTGAACCTTTTAGAGGTTCCCACTTTAATCACCTTGTCATTTATTCTTATATTTAATTATGTTCCATTCATATTGTGATCTATTATTGTAATTCTATTTTATTGGTAAAGTAATTTCATTATAGTCTTCACATTAATACAAGAACCCCATGAGTTATACTAGAAAGTAACGAAGAGTATATTTCACTACATTCAAGGTACACATAGATTTTGGTTCTATTATAGAGATGGCATTGCCATTGACTTGATTGGCTACACTTATTAAGACTAGGCTAATGATATTCATAATTGCAAGTCCATTTTAGGTTATAGTTTCTCTATTGGTTCAAATTCAATTAGTTGGTCAAGAAAGAAGAGAATGTTATTACTTTATCATCTACTGAGGTAAAATATATAAGGGATATTAATTATTCCACTAAAGCTATCTAGATTTAAGGGATCCTCATATAATTTAGTTTCAAATTTATATTACCTACAATCATCTAATACTACAAACAAAGTACTATTTATATTTGTAGGAATTTTATCCAACATCAATGGAATAAACATATAGAGATTCACTTGCACTTCATTTGAGATATCATTCATGGAAAAATAATTGATCTAATATATTTCTAGATCGCAGAGCAACTAACATACATATTTACCAAACCTTTCATGGAGAGAAAATATCTTCACTTATGGGATATTTTTGAGGTTTGGGATATTACATCATCTTCTAATAGGGCCTTCTAGCCTCTTCTTTATGTCTCTCTTTTGAGGGGGTAGTTTTTTCCTATGAGTTTTCTCATTTTATCTACTTTATGAGATATCTATTTGTACATAGGTAACTTATCAAGCCTTATTATTAGGACTCATTTATTTTACCCACAAAAGATATGATTATTGGGGGGGGTGTTATAGTATGGGTTTATGATTAACCCATGTTTATTTATTATAGGATTATATATTTTTCCTTATTTCATGGATAAGCTTGCTTAGGTTTACTTAGATTTATAGTTTGAATAAATGAATATGAAGTAATTCCTTTGACTAATTATTCTAGGTATGGGAGTTATTATTATATTATTATCTCTTTGACCAATTTTCATGGAGATTCTTAGGGAGGCATTAGACATGCACTCCCCTATATTTACATATCCCAACTTTGAAATTTTATAATGAAGTGTTAGATATTTTCCCTAAATATCTTTTATATCACCACAATATTTTTATTTCATTCAAATTGAAGTTTATTGTGCACTTGCTTGGTTTGTGATTTCATTGAAACTATAAAATTGTTTGATCCAAATATCCTAACATCCTCCATGATATGTCCTCCTTACTTATTGAGTAAATTTTACATGGGTAACTCATTAGGCTTCATTATTGGGACTCATAAAATAGTTTGACCTTGTATATCTTTATAGCCTCCCTAAGTTGCACTTAAGGGGTGTGTTGGTGTAAATTTATAATTATATCATTATGAATTTAACTTAATTAGTAATTAATTATCTTATGATTTATTATTTTATTATTTAGTAAATAATGAATTTGAAAATGAAACTTGAACTAAATTCTAAGTTGCACACCCACATATAAAATTACACCAAAGTCAAAGTGCACATCAATTTGGATTTAATGCAATCACCTATATTAATGAGGCTCTTTAGGATCCATAAAAAAACTTATTCTCAACCATTTTGGCAATGGGAATTATTATGCTAAATAATTTCTAAGATTAATATAGAAGAGAATTATGTTATTCAATTAAATTATCTTTGTAGAATATTATGTGTGGCTTAATACAAGAGTTTTGTCCTAGAGTATAGAAGTATTGAAATAACATGTATGTTGTCTAGTATCTCCTCTTCTCTGATATGCCTCTACATTCAAATTTTATTAATTTTGACATATCTTTGGAAATAATAATAATAATAATAGTAATAATAATAATAATAATAATAATTAATTATTATTATTATTATTATTATTATTATTATTATTATTATTATTATTATTATTATTATTATTATTATTATTATTATTATTATTATTATTATTATTATTGATTATTATTAATCTAAAATAAGTTAAAATATATAGATAACATATTTACCATAACATTTGTGCTTCCCTTGTTGTATTTGATCACTAAATTGAATTGTTGGATAAATCCCATCCATTTTTAATGTCTTTTAAAATGAAATTTACATTATGATTATGAATATTTAATATATTTTTAGTTATCATGAAAAATATTTTATTTACCTAATAACTAATATTTTTATTTATTTTTTGTTTAAAATATTGTATAATTTTTTAAAACAAAAAAAGGACATTGTCTTATTTTTAAATAAAATACCTATAAATGATAACAAATAGGCTTTACTTATTCCAAAAAAAAAACCCTCATAGTGTATTTAATTACATTTATTTCCACTTTAATTTTTTTTATTAGGAAGAGAAAGTATCGATGCATGACTAATTTTATATTTCAAAGAATCAAAGGACTGCCATGATCCTTTAACCATTGGAAATCCTTACCCATTATCGTAGCTATATGTCTATGTGTGGATATTTAAAATAAATATATAATTAATTTATGTATTTTACTTCCCCTAAAAAGCTTCTTATTTTAGTGGCACCCCTTGACATGGGCTAGTTTATTATGGCTTCTACCTTTGTTGGGTCCACTCTTAGTTTTCCTCCTCCAACCACATGTCCGAAGTAGATGAGTTATTATTTTTAAAACTCACATTTATAAATATTGTATATAATTTACTTTTACTTTAACACTTGAAAATTTTATTATAAATATATTAGATGTTCCTCCCATGTAACACTAAAAATTAGAATATCATCTAAATACACTATTACACATATATCTATGAGAAACTATAATATATAATTCACTAATATCATGAATCATATGATTGAAAACAAAAGGAAGTACTAAGAATTCATAAAAACCTTTTTTTCTTGTAGGATGTCTTACATGCATCCTCCATATAAACTTGATTACACAATGATTTTAAATCCAACTTTCTGATGTAGTTAGCATGTTGAAATTTGTCCAAAAAATTCATCAATATATGGAGGTAAATATTGATTCTCTATGGTGATCTTATTCAATGCCTGATAGTTGATGCCTTCAATATCCATATTTATTTCACACCATTCTAATGGGTGACCCATTTGGTGAAGTGCTTGGGCATATGATTCCATGTTATAAAAATTATTGAAGTTTATTCTTGACCTCATTACTCTATAAAAGTGATAGGCTATACAAACCAATGTTAGGTAAAAGAGAATAAAACAACAATTTAATATCATGTTCTAATTAAATTTTTTAAGTCAATATATCTAGAGTTTTGAATAAAAATTGCAACATTTCATGTAATTCATTAAAGAACTTGATAGTATTATTAATTTAAGATATTTTAAACACATCTTATTTTTTATATTTTAAAAAAATTAAACAAAATTGATAATTGGCTTCAATGAGTTTCTTTGCTTGGTTAAAACTTACCATTATAAGCTTGTGCTTGTGTTGATGTGCCTTGATTCTATAATTGATTAGATATTTGACCCATTGATACCTATTAATGCTCTTCATGAATATTACATCCCTGAGATATAATTAAATATTTTCAAACATCACATCAAATGAATGAAGAGGAACTACATATACTTCTAGATCAACATAGTGTGGGTTAATCTAAAATTTGACCTTGCATCTTTTTCTTAACTTGAATTTAAAACCCTTCTTCACCAAACCCAAAGAATATGTCTATATATGATCTATAAATGTAAACAAATAATATTTACTACATCACTTCAAATCAAATTATATTGAGATCTAATCTAGGTGAGTGCATTTAAGTTTTCCTTCTTGATTTGATTTTTGATTTGGAAAAGCTCGATCATCTCTTCTTATTCCTTGAAGTTTGTGTTAGTTATGGTGTATTAAAACTTATCATTTAAATCAAAATTATAATAAATATGTACCTCTTATTTATTCTAATATTACATAGACTTATTAGATTATTCCTTGGTATGATTCTTGGGATGCAACTCTAGATACAAATTCCAACACATAACATCAATATGACCATATATAATGTAATGATTTTAGGTGTTCTTAGGACCCTTACAACTAATAAAAGTTATGTAATTTCTCTTACCTTTCCGTTTACCTTTCTTTAAGGTCTTATAATGTTGTTTTTCCTCTTTCTTGACTTGATTCATGAAATGGTTTTTATTTGAGGATTCACTTTCTCCTTGTTTATTTTGTTCCTCAATGTAGTAATATTTTAATCTTGATTCATAAATATATTGAGTCTTCCTTGAGATAATCCACCTTCTCAATTGAGTTTATAGACCATCCAAGTATTTTATTTAGTCAATTTATTTCATCTTCCGAGTCTATGATAGGAACATGGCTTGTCTATGGAACTATGTACTATAATCCTACACACTTTGATTGTTTCCTTTCCTTTAATACTACTAATTAATATTTTGATCAATTACATAACTCATTATGTAAAAATTGTTATGAAATAAAATTTTACAATTATCCCACTTATCTAAAACTATATTCTTATTCCTTTTGAAAGTTTTTAGATAGGTTTTACCCAAACTAGGGCATGACCATTCATTTTGAGATATGAAAAGGTAATCCTTTTTGCCTCAATTAATTTATGTACAATAAAGTATAGATTCATTTTTTTCAACCATTTATCTATAATTTTATCATCTACTTATCTTTCAAAAGATTGAATTTAAACTTTTGTTTCATCCTTGAAAGGACTATATTCAAAATTTACCTTTTTAAAGGTTATTATTCTAGCTTATCTATGGAATATTCCCAAATTTAATATTTTTATTCTTCATGGGGATCTTTTATGCCAATATTATTTGCTATATATTCAACCATAATGCCTATGTAATTTTGATAACTAACTGCAAGGATTTTATATTTAATAGTTTATTGGGACTTTTTTCACAATATTTATTCATAACTAAAATGTAATTACTTCACTATAGGGACTTTATTTTCCTTAGTGAACCATAAATTACACTTTCATGTAGATATCTTTGAATCAAAAGGCAAAAATTCCCCTTCTTGAGATCTTGTCACTATCACAAAAACTAGTAAAAATTGTACATAATAACCTAAATATTAATCTTCTATAATAAAAAGTGATATATAAACCTTCAATTCACTAACTTGATAGAATTCACAAATCAAAATTTGTTATTATATAATTATTTTACTCCAAAATGACAAAGTAATTCATAAAATGATATATAATTAGTGTCTATTTACTAAGTTGAAAGATAACAATAATTAAGAACTAAATTTATAATGAACTCAGATATAACTCAAAATAATGGAGACAAATGAAACAAATAATTTTGACCTAGAAAACCCCACAAGGTGAATGAAAAATTAGGGTGAATAGGAAATAACTCCACTTTATATCTTATATTGTAAATTAATAGAGTTATACTAAGATTTTTTTACCAAAATTTGGATTAGTGAGTGTGATTAATATAATTAAGTTATAACTTTGAAATTTATTTTAGATCTAAGATATGACAATCAATCATACATCTAAATGTAAAATAATGAGATTGATTCTTCTGATTTGACAAGTGGCATATGATAAATATATAAATTACTAAGGAGATCAATATAATTAGATTTTTTGGTGCACTATCTAATTTTTATTATATTTTGGAAGTGAACATTAGGTATAAACATGCCTTTGGTTCATTTAGTTATAAAATTAATTTTATGTTTATGCTTGGTTGATTTCATAGGATTAGGTTAGATGTATCGGTTGATACTAATATGATGGTTGATAATGACTTATACAAAATTAGGGCACAATTATTATGCATACACCTATGAATATATTTAATTTCTTTGTATTTATGACCCTAAACCTTAGTGATGCACATAACTATAGAAATTAGTCTCCTTTGCCTTAAAACCCTAGGTTTGCTTATGAGGGTTAGAGGCCTAAAAATGGTGGAAAGTGTAATAGGTTGAACTCACCCTAGTTACCCATATATTATGATAAATGTATCCCTATGTATATAATTATCTAAGGATGTAAGTTAATATCCATGTAGGTCTCCCACCTAGTGTGATCATGTAATTATGCTCCTTCACTATATGTATATAGCTAATGATGTGGATTTGATACTTGACACTTCTTACTTTGACTTCAATCTATAAATCTTAAAACTTTGAATGTGACTAATCATAGTTATAAGGTTGAAATTTGGGAAGAATATGGAATATTTTGTGTGTACAATAGTGTATAAATATATCTCAAAGGAGTTCCAAGTCCCTTTTGAATGAGACATTGATTTTTTATATATGGATCCAATTAAATAATTTATCATACCACTAACATAATAATATGATGGGACAATCCTAAGTATGGATTTTATTTTATATAATATCATTTATTGGGAGTAGTTTGATACTAACTTGATCAATTTAGTATTGACTATCAATATTAATTGAATCCAAGGGAACTGACATGTGTACAAGAATATTAAACTAATAGTATAGATATGTCTATGCATGATACTTAGAAGGTTTTATATAGATAGATAAGTTAATTTAGGTGTCTAGTAGAATAAAATTTTTGATTCATAATATACCATGCATGTGTGAGAGAATTATAGATTAGGACCTTGTTTGAGTGCTTACATTATGTGTGGTAAATATTCATAAATATTTTCATGATAAAATAAATAATAACATATTTTAATATCTACAAATTTTACCATTTTATTATAATAATTTAATTTATATAGTAAAAGGATAAAATATACTTGAGTGTGTACACCACACTTTGTCTTGGGTATGAAGCTCTAATTATGTAGGTAACTCAATAGTAAAACCTACAATCACGTGTAATCAACGTCCATATATTTATTATTTTAATATTTAAATTATTATTTTTTAAATATAAAAGAATAAGATTAGATTACACGTGTGTTGTTGAAAACCATGCTTCCCTTACCACTTTTTAGATATGATACTTCCTTGTTGAATCACTAGATAAATTGTTATTTCTTGATAAATCACATGGAGTGATAAGGTTATCATGACCCAAAATTATGTAACTATGAGAGATATTGAGTTTTGAAGGAAACATGGTCTAACCCTCATGAATGTAGGGAAAATTACATAATTTACTAACTGAAATAAATATACAGGTAAATGAGAGAAACATCAGCCAAGTTCACTAAAAAAATAACTATGTAGATAAATGAGAGAATAATTAGGCTAGGTTCACTAAAAGAAAAATAATAAATCACTATATATGGATTATAGATTTAATTGTAATGTTTTGGTCAAGTTATCCCCATGTTAAAAATAAAATTCATGATCGAAAGGGAATGAACACTATTCTTTCCCCCATCATGAATCATAATTTGAGTGTCTAGTTTCACTCAATGTAGAATAAAATTCATTATCAAAAGAGAATGTAAAATATATATGCCCCCATCATGATTGTAGATATGATAACTATGAAGTGGAATGATAACCATTTTCTATTCAACAATAAACTATGTTGTTGTGTATACACATGAACCATTATCATTCCCCATAAATATATACCAACTTATATATAATATTATGCATCTATATGTTAAATTTGAGAAATTATATCTTAAATTTATGTGTGTGAAACCCTATAATCATGTTCTTGTAAACTATGTTCATATACACCAAAATGCATATGAATATATACCTAAGTGTCTCTAGAGTGAGTGAATATGTATAGAATATTCCCCTATACTCTGTATCAATGTGCCAATATCTTTCATGTATCTAAGAAATCTAATATTTAAACCATTATAAAACTTTGAAATTTATAATGTGATATATTTTTTCACTTATGGGGGCTTATGTCTCTGTAAATATCAAACTGTAATGCCTCCATTTTGAGATGGGGGATGTATCATGTAATTCATGCATCTCAAAAGAAGTGTTAATTGTATCATATCATGTATAAATACAACATCATGTAATGTCATTTAATCATGTAATGTCATTTAATCATGTGGATAATATTTAATCATAATAAATATTTATCAAAGCATCTACATAATGTATTAAGTGTATGGCATGTAAGTGTCATGTCTAGATAAATGCATTAATTAAAATGTAGTAGAAGTATAACTCAATAATACTATCCAATAATGGTGCATTATATAGATAATGTCCCCACTTAATGTATAAATATCAATTTACACAAGCATTAGTGTCATAAATAAATCCAAGTGATGCATATAAGGGACATAATATGTCATAACAAACAAGGTCAAGGGCCACATGGAAATAGCCATAAATAATTATCAAAATGAGACATCGAGGATATCACATCAAATAAATATAAGGTCCATATAAAAGGGAGAGAAAAAGTGTCAAATAATTGAAATAAAGGATTTCACATCAATCAAGGCCAAGGACCACACAAAATAGTCAAACATAAAGTAGCCTATCATGTAATTAAATTAGTAACATCAATAGAATGTAGAAAAAGGAACTAGTTGACACCATCCATATGTATCAATGTTAGATTGGAATATAATGGTATATCATGTATCATTATGTAAGTGATGAGTATATATCAAGGCATGTGTAATAAATATAAATAGTTCAACATGGTAAAAAATTCATTTAAAGATCTAGCCTATAATAGTGAAACCTATATAACAAGATGCCCATTAGGTAAAGGGAAGACCAACATTTATATGTCCATGTGTAATGTGTATGTATTATATAGAAATAAAATACCATGAAATGCATGTGTATATGTAAATAATATGCCATTTACCTAACATAATATAGTATAGAAATATGTCATGCTCATGTCTTGATTTTGGAGTTTTTTTAAATTGAATGTTTTTTGTATTTTTTTATTTGTTTATATTTTTAGAATATTTAAAATTTTGAAAAGATAACAAATGATCATATAAATAGGAATTTCTTGGGGAGTGTTTGTTTCATATGGTGGAGGGGTCATTTTTCTTGTATCAGGAGTAGAAACTATGGGTGGGTTAGGATTTGACAAGGAGCCATGCGGTGCATCATATATATTATTATCATTATTCATAGAACTTAGAGTATGATGAGTAACTATATATTGTCAAGGACTTTATGGTTTGTATTGTATATTAGGAAGGTGTCTTCCTACCTATTTTCACTATGGAACATGTTGACTTATCTACATGCTAATTGAGTACGTATTGTAGGAGATGGTGGCTTTTGTAATCTCTAAGTAAATATATGATGTAATCAATGATGAATAACTATTTGTATAAATATATCACGTATAAGTTTAGAAATCAATTCTAAATGCTCATCCTAGATATGTATATCAACCATATTTTAATAATGATCATGAATAGGTGTGTCAACCATTTCTAAATAATGATCCTTAATAGATTTATCAGCCATCTCTAAATATTGATCATGAATATGTGTGTCAACTAATCATAATGGTGGTGGGGGTGGAAGATTAGATATTGATGACTATAGAGGATAATCATATTGTACACTTAGAACTATCACTACTATTTTATAATATATGTACTTAAGGCATCATTGTACTATATAGGGAGTTAAACTAAGTATATACATATAGGGGCATCCTAACAACATATCAAAGACCCCATTACCCTATAGAACAAATAATGTTGTGGATAATATGGTTGAACCCACATAAAAAGGTAATATTGTGTGTCCTAATGTATTTTTTTCTTTATATAGAATCCTTTAACTACTTTCAATGTATCTTCTAAGTATTTTTGTGTATACCCAATGGATTGGAGAATCACCCATGCAAATATTATAACTTGAACCATTGTAAAATATAACTTTGTGTATATATTATTCATTTTTTCAAGATTTTGTTTGTAATGCATGAAAATTTGAATCATCATCAACTATCTCACTATCATTGAATGTGATCATGGGCCTGTAAGGTGTAATATCACTAAGTATACCGATGATAGTATCTAGTGGATGTTATTATGTCACAAGTAGATGATGCATGTTATGTGTTTAATGTATCTCTAAAGTGCTTTTAGTTTTTAGTGTTTCATGTTTAGGAAAAAGATCACTAAATATCTTAAAATTTTAATTTCCATTGTGTTGTGGTTGAGATTCCTCTATAGGAGTTCCCAAATAAATAGTGTTGTCAAATATAAGATATTGTATCTAATGTATTGATTTTAAATATATATTCATTAAATGAGCAAAAATCTGATGATACTCAAAATATACATTGAAATCATAATTCCTTAGTCTAGGTCTATTTGGATTAAGTTATTTTTTATAAATGAGCATGTTAAGGTTACATTCAAATGACTTATTTAGTATCACATGAGGAGCTGACTACAATCATGAAAATTTCCTCTTTGCTAGAGCTGTCAATTATAACTAGTTTATTGGTTGAGACACTATAATGACCTAATATTCACGTAATTATTATTATCATTTAGTTTTAAGTTATAATTTAGTTTTCTTTTAAAATTCATTGTTAAATTATTCATAATATTTGATGTATACTTAAGTTTTTTCAAATAAATTAACTTGACTTCTCTACCTCACTATATGTAATAAATCATCAAATGATTTGAATATCTCAAATATAATTGACTTATGGAATGGTGATAGAAAACTTAGTTTGAATATATATTTTAATTAATATTCAACCATAAAATTGGTTATTTTTTCTATCATGGTATTCAATTTAAGCACACAATCGTTGATTAGTTCATTAGACCCTTACTTTAGCTTAATGATTGGTGCATATGAAAACTTCTCATTGATATTGATGGAAAATTATGCTTGAAAATGGTCAAACAGGGGGTTAAATGATCTTAAAAATTGAATATGGAGATCATATAACCATATTAATTCATAGTACTAAGAACTTGTTTGAAATAAGTTGGTCAATAGTTTGTCATTGTATGTATAGTCCAAGCATGTTATTGGGAATAATATAAGATGTTTATTGAGATAACCTTTACCTTCATATAATTGGAAATTAGGAGCTATGAATATTATTGGTAAAGGTTAGGATACTTATCTTATGAGATAATGGGTTATTGAGAAAACCATGTAAATCCATGGCATGACTAGTTCTCGATGCACCTTAGTCTAATTATAATATCTTGGAATGCAAAGTGTTAATAGTTTTCTCAAAGGAGTGTGCTTTAGGTGAGATTGGAAATGAAAAATTCATAGCCATCATAGGATGGATGAAGGTTTTATGCATAGGAATAGGTATTATAATTTTCTGAAGGTCTTTTGTTTCCCCCAAAATTTGGGTGGATGTTACATAGATCACTAAAGGTGTATGCATAGGAATAGTACCAATAGTAGTAGTTTCAATCCATGATATAAAATCTTGCGACAAATTTATAAATTCATATCTTTATATATATAACATTATATCAATATTATTTTAATTCATGTTAAGATATTTAATGAATTATTCATCCTCTATGGCATCTTGTAAATCTTTAGTAGTAGTATCATTAGTCTCAATATTCATGATCATTGATAAATCTGTCAATAGGTTCAATATGATATGTTGTAAAATCCATAAAAATAATATAAAAATGATTCATGAAAGACTTTTGTCATCTAGTGTTGACAATATGTATCTCAAATTGGGTGTTGTAACAATATGATTGGAAGAAGGTTTGGGACTATTCATTGGTAGCTTTAATATTATTAGTGAATTTAGATTTGATCCTAATTACAAATTTACTTACATAATTAATAGATATAATATACAATATCCATCTAGATTAAAAATAAAATATTACGTTTATTACTTATGTTAATTACTAATGTTCATTCAACATGGTCATGATTAATATGTATTATTAGGGAATAATTGGAAATCATGTCTAAAAATAAAATCTTAAGGTTGAAGTCTAAAACCTTTAAAATATGAAATCCTAATGGAACCTAGGGCTTTACATTTTTTTAATATGTGTACACGTTCACCAATTTTAGATTAATGGGTAAGATTAATATAATTAATATATAACTTTGAAATGTAATTTAGATCTAAGATATGGCATTTAATCATACATCTGAATGAAAAAGACTGAGATTGATTTTTTTGATTTTAAAAGTAACATATGCTATATATGGAATGTACTAAGGAGATTAAGATACTTATTTTTTCTAGATGATTTTTTCACCATGAATATATTATAGAAGTGAAAATTAATGTTAAGTATGCTTGTGGTTCATTTTATTCTAGAAGTGTTTTGATGTCTATGTTAGGTTGGTTCTAAAAGTTTGGGTTAGTATCACTAATTGATACTGACATACATAAAATTAGGGCCTATTTAATATACGGTCACATGTAATTGCATTTTATTATTTTGTGTTTGTGATCCCAAACCTTGATGATGTGTGCAGCTCCATAAATCAAATCCTTTGCCTTGAAATCCTAGGTGTGCTTATCAGGGATGTAAACCTATAAAATGGGGAATGTGTAATGGATTTATCTACCCAAGATCACCCTCATTTGATTATTTACCACTATATATGTATCTAATATTCCAATGAGGTAATTAAAGACACACATAGTTATACCACCTAGTGTGATTGTGTAATTTTGAATATGAATCATAAGATATCATGTAATTATGATAGAATGGAAGATTAGGACCTTGTTTGAGTGCTTAAGTCATGCATGGTAAATAAGCATGAAACTTGTCATTATCACATAATGAAGACCAATTTTTATTATTTATAGAGTTATACAAAAAGTTCAACATGTAAATAATACAATATATATATATATATATATATATATATATATATATATATATATAATACACTTAAACAAAATTCAAAAAAATGGATACAAATGACATAGACTTTTGACATAAAAAACCTGCAAGGTATACAAAAAAATAGTTCGAAGAGGAAATAGATGTAATTCATATTTTATATTGGGAAATAATGGAATTATAATGAGATATATAACAAATAAAACATGTAACTATCCTTCTCATGAATCTTTACTCATTTTTTCCTCACTTCAATCCTTCATACATGCATATAGGCACTTTCTCTATTCACCAAATTCTTCCTACATATGTGTCATCCTTTTTATATCCCTTAGAGATGTAATTTCATGAAAAAAGGCTCTTAAAATATCTAAAAACCTAAAGATAAATTATTTTTTTTTTATAAGGGACCCTTGGTTGCTATAATTAAAACTACTTGTTTAAGTAGATTGGAATTTTTGAAAATATTACCTATAGCAGTAGAAAAAATACCACTTTTTTAGGTGGTAGTTGTATAACCACTACCTACATAAAGTTATAGTTTCTCCACTAGTTCTATAAATCCTCCCTTTGAAGTTTGACAAAGATTGAAACATAGTCTATTGTCTACTACTTGATGAATGGATTTTTTTGGCATCCTTATGGATAAATGTAGGAGCATAATTAGACTTAGCTTTGAATACTAATGTTCCTTTATATTTGGATGGAGTAGATGTAAAATCATTAAATTTATACTTAATCATATTAGCCTATAAAATTTTAATCATAATATTAGAGTCATGTAAAAGGCCATTAAAATATTGGTAAGTTGTAAACATAATATTTTTAGTGGTGTAATATTTGAGAAAATATATTGAAGCTCATTATGATATATTTGGTGTGACATTTTTGTAATCATGGTCTTGAATTTAACCACATATTTAACATCATTTTCACTAGGATATTGTTTAATTTAAGTAAATATGGTATTTAAACTAATGTTTATTGAAAATAAAGCTAAGAACATGTCATCCAAATCATTAAATCGATATACATGGCCCTCATGTAGCACATAAAATAATTCTAAGACATATTCCTTTAGATTTATAAGATAAATCTTGGTTATAAGTAAATAATCATGAGTAAAACCAAAGGATGATGCATAATAGGTATAAATGTATTACAAAGGGTCACCATTGCCAAATATAATTCAAATTTAGGCATTGAAAATATATGTTACAAAAGATGAACTAGGACATCAATTTCCAATGGGTAGTATAATATTTCATTAGATTACACCATATGACTATGTTTTTATGATGATTTAGATAATTATGTAACTTCTAATTGTAGGGAATCAACTTTTTATTGAATCAATTGATATAGATATTTAACACTAGGTGTGTGTGTGTGTGTGTGTGTGTGTGTGTGTGTGTGTGTGTGTGTGTGTGTGTGTGTGTGTGTGTTGAAACATCATTAACATTATTATGCATATGTGTAGGAATGTATGCATTTGCATGATTAACATTGATAATTGTGGAGGCATGATTAACATGTTGACTATTTTTACGACTAAGAGATGAAATATAATAATTATTCACATTGGTTTTTATATATATAGTAGATGAAACTCTATAAAATATATGGTGTGTAATAATAATAGGATTAAGTTGAATTAGTGTAACACATGGTGGAAATATAAGATATTTGGGAACATTACATGTGCTAACATCACCACCTCTTATAGATGTAAAGCCTCATGTAGAATATGATTATGAAACAAGTTATCTCATGAATTAGTCAATAAATCTCAATATAAGCATAAATAACTAACTTTTTAAGCCTACTCCCTCAAGGGGTGGTGCTAATGAATTCAAGAAACTAATTACAAATGTAAGAAAATAAATACCTTCCAAGTAGCATCCCTCCTTCAAAAATGATCAATAATCATGTTTTTCCCAAGATTTGATGCTAAAAGTCTTCATCAATGAAGTGTATCATGATCCTCCATGATCTCTTAGTTCACTAATGGATTTGGTTCTTCTATTTGGTCTATTTAGGTGAATGAATAAAGCTTTCTCTATAAATATTCTTACATAATAATATTAATCAATTGAATCTTGTTTGAAAGTATTTCTACATAATAAGTTTACATAATTAAAGCTTAAAAGTTATTGTCCTAGCTCACTTATTTTTATCATTCTATGAAATGTTTAGGATCAATCATGACTGTTGATCTTGAGATCAAGATGTGTGTCCATAGAATGATTCAATATTGGAGGGACAAGCAATAAATATTATCATAAATATTTGGAAAAATGGGGTCTTGATGAGGTATGGGAGAGCTTAATAATAATATTTATCCCATTAATGGCATATGGATGACACCCATGTGATGATGTCATGGAGTGATGTAGATTTTCATAATGAATTTATATTAAATAGATATCTAACAAATTTCATGGAATTTCCACTTAAATTCCCAATTTGGTTTCAATTTTTTTAAGTGACTTTACCTAGTTTTATACAATTATTTATAAATTTATTATGCATCACCATTTTATAAAGTGATATCACCATTTTGTAGGGTGATATCACCATTCAGTAGGGTGAACTCATAGAGAGTGGGAGCCACTAGTGCCTTGAGAGTAGGTAGTTTTATACCATGGCTAAGTTGTACATGTGCTATGGGATTATGTAGGTGGGGTTGTAGATGTTGGATTTATAGATGCATATGTAACATGGTGGATTGCTACTAGGTCAATTATATTGACTATACCATATCCACCATTTCTATGATAGTGATGGGTTAGTAAATGGAGATTAAGGGGTCATGCCCCAATATAGGGATAGGTTCAAAGGCTAGTTCAACTAACTATTTCAAACACCATTTTATTATAGGTAGTCCATGCTCAAGTACAATAGTATCTAGAAGATGATGTAGAGATGGCTGACTTAGACAAATAAAACATAGATATGGGGGATACCCCAGATGGTGATGATGGCCATAGTGTAGGTAAAGAGAGGATAGGTCCTTTGGGATAGGTATAAACACAAGTTCAAGAGAGGTAGGGATCTCTAGTATAGTTAGGTCTAGATAGTACTAGTCACTGATTGATAGGTTGTAGAGAAAGATTACTACACACCTATCATAGATAATAATCCTATAGGGTGATATAGATAGCTTATAGGATTAGCTAACTACACCTCAGGGGAGACTACTAGGTTATAGGGGAATATTATAGCCAAATATGTAGAAATTTTAACTCTAAGGTGAAAGGTTGCCTAATTGGCATGGGTTCAATCTTAGTTATCTACCTATGATATAGTGTTATGGATATCTATTAGTGAGAAGTATAAGGGTCAGTTAGATAGGGAGAAATTGTATTGTAGGTGAAAAGATTGATAGAGGAGTGGTATAAGGCTCGATTAACCAATACAAATAGTGGTTTGGAGTTAGTTAGAACCTTGGCTAATGTGATTGTATCCACGTATGATTCCTTATAATGAGGGATATTATCC
This sequence comes from Torreya grandis, assembly GCA_037957365.1. Classification (NCBI taxonomy): domain Eukaryota; kingdom Viridiplantae; phylum Streptophyta; class Pinopsida; order Cupressales; family Taxaceae; genus Torreya; species Torreya grandis. The sequence continues at coordinate 1,750,540 of JARHVA010002433.1, read as the reverse complement.
TATGCACAAAGGATGAGATATATTATTGGTAGAGGTTATATGAGGTAGTAATCTTGGTAGAGAGGAGAGCACCTTCCTAAAAGGACTATATGAGATTTCAATGGACTAGTTGGACCACTAGGTTTAGACATGATACCAAGTCATAGCAGTTAGTGGCACAACCATCATCATAATGGGTTTTCATGGGGCCTCCACCACCATCTCCACCATAATCTCCACCATTAGACATGGGGTAGAGCTTCTAATAGAGTCCCCCAAGGGATGGTCATAATTATAATTGATTTTTGTAGATCTAATTTTTTATATTATAAGATGCATAAATATTATCATAATGTACAAAACATTATTTTGAGACATATATATGAAATTCATTTTTAGCTCATTGCTACTTGCACATAGACTCTTAATATTATTTTGTGTCACATGATGTTTACATTTATGTTTCTCTTGTTATGATATGATGATATATGTTAGTGTTAGGAGATGTAATTCTTTGGTAGCATATGGATGGTGTTGTATTTTTTTCTCTATTTGATGTATGAATAAATGTTAGAGGATAATTTAGGAGATGCACATCCCAAACTAATCATATAAATAATTAACTATACTCAATGTGTATGCTAGGAGATGCACGTCCTACATAAAGAGTTTTGTTTGTTTCAAATGTTTGGCTTATGATATCATGTTTAGGTATCAGATATGTAGGATAGTGTGTTTATAGATGTTCTTTAGTGCTACATTAACTATTGGACTTGGGAACACTTGGTGTTTAATTTAACAAAATGAAATTATGCATCATAAGTATGAATAACTTATAAAAACATTGTATTTCATTTGTGATTGATTGGTTCAAAAGTGAATATTTATAACTATAGATAATGATAAAAAATACCAAAACTAAAGTTACAACTATTGACATTTAAACAAAAAAATAAGATAATAAAAGACAAAAAAAGAAGATAAAATACAAAAAAATTAACCCAACTTAAAATCAAGATATGAATGATCAAGATTTAATTAGGAATAAGAATGTATTAAAAACAAATGATAAAATAAAGTAAGGGAAAATTGTTAAAATTTATGGAATCAAGATATAAATAATCATGACCCATGTATGAACAAGGTGTACTTATAAACAAACAACTAAAAAAACAATTTAAATATAAATGTAAATAAGTCAAGCGTAAGATAAGGACAAACTCAAGATATTTATGAAATGTATTTAAACACAACACAAAATAAATAATGAGTTAAATCAAATAAGCAAACAATAAAGCACCAATAAAAATAAATGAATGCACGATAAAATAATAATAATCAAAATAACAACACAACAAAACAATAATAAGAAAAATAAAAAATAATAATAATATGAGAAAAAACTAATAAACAAAATAAATATAAACAAATGAATGAAAAATTTAAAAAATTGAGAAATAATAAAAATAAATAAACAATCCAAAACAAAGAAGAATGTAGTAAGTAAAATATTATAAGCACATAAAAATAAACAAACACAAACAATGGTTAATCATAATGTTAGTGGAAACAAAAAACAAATTGTTCATGTACGTGCAATAAAGGCATTACACTCTATGATAGGATGACCCCTAAGCTAGGTAATAATGAAATTGGTACAATGAGATAAAAATAATGAATACAAAGTTTCCCCCAAGTGATATGGAAACTACAACACAAAACAAACAGAAATTTCCCCTAGGATATAAGATCAATAAAATAAAATGAAAAATAGGGGGAATAAAAGAAAAGGAAGGGGTAACCAAGTTGACTCTAGATGTACAAGACAAGTGGACACTACCTACATAGTTCCATGGATGTAAGATCCAACATGAAATTTAGGCCAAATGTAGTTCTCTTAAGATATGGGATAGAATAAAATTGATGATAATAAAGCATGACTATCATGTAGAAGAATAAGGGAGTGGCCTTGTAAAATGTAAAGTGAGTGAGAGAAGAAAGAGTACAAGAATGGATCTTGTTGAAATGAACAATTCACACAAGGATTTTCAAAAATTGTGAGAGCATGAGAATATCCAAAGGTGCAATAATGAATTTTGTTCAAATGAACAATGCACACAATGGTCTCATAAAATAGTGAGAGTGCTTAGGATCAGAATAAACAAAGGTATAATGTAATGTTTTTGGTCTTTTATCAAATAAGTTTCTAATTATTTCATTTTTTTCAGATAAGAAATGAAAATGTAATATATAAACAAATACATAGAGAACCACTTAACAAAGGAGATGCACTTCCACAAGAAAGAGGTTCAAATGATATCTAAAACTAGCTACAATAGTGCTGTGTGAATATAAATAAATGTATATGGAACCTACTAGGAATAAATTAGAAATAAATGTGGTACAATTTCATAGAATCACAGTAACAAGATCTATGAATAGAGATACATAAAGAACAAAAATTAAAATGCATAACAAGAAGACAAGATTTAATATGGTTAACCCAATGTGGGCTACATCCACCAAGAAACATTTGCTTAGATTTTATTACAAGCCAACAAGAGTACAATTCACTCTCAAATCAATCTTCTCTTAATTACAATGCCAAATTATTTTTTGGAGTTGTGATCAACAAACTCTCTTGAATTTGCACCTGAATTCACACACTATGTTCTTCCTTCTCAAACCTAGAACATTTTAATGTCTTATCTACTATATACCTATCTATAATACATCAATAGGTAATACATTGAAGTTTTACCAAACCCCAACACAAATACATAGAGTGTATAGTATATTGTAATGTACAGTCTTTGAAACACATTGTAATGAGGAAATAGGCTCCACAACATAACATAACCACTTAACTGAGGAGATGCACATCTATTGATAAGCGTTCAAATAATAGATAAAATCAAATAAAATGGCTAATGTGATCCTATTAAGGAAATAATGACTACCAAAAAGTAGAAAAAATAGAATAGTACATAGTGATGAAGAAATCCCAAGGAATCATCTAGTAGGTAAAAACCATGTGCAGGCATACCGGGCATACCCTTGTGCATTTGTCTATAAAAGTAGTAGTGAATACTAATCTAGCTAAAATGCCTTGTATAATGGGCACTGAATATGTCCAAAATGTGTTAAATCCCAATTTATCACTAATCTAATTTACCTAATTATATATTTATTGTTATGGTTGCTACATTGAATTATTATTTTGTAACTAAATTTTAAATTCATATGTTGTTATGAGAAAAATGTTTGTTACTTGGATTTTATGATTTTATTATTATGAGTTGGATAATTTTAAATTTTATACATATGATTATGTTACATTTCTTGTTACAAAATTGTTAGTTTATGTGTGTGTGTGTGTGTGTGTGTCTATACACACACACACACACACACACACACACACACACACACACACACACACACACACACACACACACACACACACTATATATATATATATATATATATATATATATATATATATATATATATATATATATATATATATATATATATATATATATATATATATATATATATATATATATATATATATATATAACTACCTTCTTATCATGAGTTGGATGCAAGATATTTCATCTCTAAGAGCATGATGGAGGGAGAGAATCATTTGAGAGGGTGATTTAGTTAGAGGTGGTGAAGGATGATAGAATAACTACTAAACCCATGTGCACACCACATTATTTTTTATATGTATATGCATTGTGTGTTTGGATTGCTTTTAAAGTTAATTGCAGTTAAACATTAGATTTTACATGTTATAAATGTTATTACATATATATGGAATAAATCTTGTATGTGATTGCATTTTGTATATTTTACATAGACTTATTTTTTAATGTTACAATAGGCGTATCATTTTACATATATATATACACACACACATAATAGTTTATATAAGGTTACATTATAGTTATTTATGATTATGGGAACGTAAATGTAGTAGCTGATATCTAATTACTATTATATAAAGACTAAAAAAATGTATTTACAATTTAGGCTTGCTATAATTTCTATTCAAGAATATTAATATACACCAAGATATTAAAATAACTAAAGACATAATTAGCCTATATAAACTAGCAATAACTGTGTCAAGCCTATGAAAAATGATTATCTTGTTATGATTAAAATAAGTAATTGTCTATTCTATCATTTTGATATAAGAAGATACTTGATGTTGTGTTAGTCATATTACCATAAAATTAAAGGAGATAATTACGTTTATTAGTTATTAAAGGATGTTAAATTATTCTAAATACTATCCTAAAGATCTACGCCTAATCTTGTTGTCATGCATAGACTACGTTGAAGTGGAAGTAATACTTATCATTGCTAATAATGTTAAAGAAGAATTTAGAATGAGTTACTCAGACTTGTAATGTAGAGTAACATGCACAATTTTTGAAATTAATATGTTAATGATTAAATAATTAGGGAAAGCTCGAGTATCAAGTGGAATTAGGGATTTTCTTAAGCATGGTTAATGGAAGATAATTGGTCTTATTTCCTTTTTGGAATGGTAAAACATAGATTTTGCATGAACTGTGAACTATAATAAACATGGGCATGGAAATATAGAATGGAAAATAGAATATGATAACATGAAAGTCATGGAAGCTAAGGGAATGATGAGGAAAGAGGAGAAAGGAGAGTAAAGAATAGGGAAGATAAAAATTATACTAGTTCAACTAGTTTCAAATTTGGGAAGTGACTTGAAAGGTTGGTGATGTATTTATTCCATTTCTTGATTGTGTAAAGCTTGAGAACTATGTGTAGTTTTCATTATAAGGGTTTTTAGTAGATATCATGCCATAGTTATACTATAGGATAAATATTTGGCCTTATGGATGGCTTGGCCATCCATAGAACCAAATCATTAATTGTGTGTGTGTGTGTGTGTGTGTGTGTGTGTGTGTACCCCAAAACCCTTAAACTTGTTGGCAAAGACTATGTAAAGATATTATGGAATGGAATAGGTTTTAAATTGTGTGTTATATTGAGTTTATTAAATCTTTACATTAATTATGATTGCTGGTTTGTATCCAGTTTTATGAACAATAGACCAAAGATATTGATAGATGCAAATATTTGAATTTACTCAAAGATTTGGGAATGTAGTTCAAGTTTATATTTTAACCATTGGGAAATAAACTTATTAGTTATGCAAAGTATTATTATTTTGAATAAATATTGTATAGGTTCATTCATATGTTTGATAGATAAAATGTATGTAAAATGATTATTTTAGTAATTAATAGATGTTTGTACTTGATAGTATAAATAATTACATAAAACTATTAATTATTTTAATGTTAACCAAATCTTATATTTATAGTACTAAACTTAGCACCACCAATGCTAGATGAAGGTAATATGATCGAGTGGTGTGTATGAATTTTACTGATCTTAGATATCATTAGCTATTTTAAAAACTTTGGCCAAAATAATATTTAGATAGACATTTTCATTTATAGGTATGATTTAAATGTTTGTACAATATCATGTTATAAAGTATTTTATTTATGATACACATCATGTAGTAGAATCTTGCAACACATGGGTATTAACATGTCTCTAAGGGTTCCCACACCATCACTATCTATCCATCCATAAAGGGAGGGCCATTATCTATTTGGGGGATTGTGCAAGGGATCGATGGTCTATGGTTGATGTGGAAAAGCATATGGAAGATGCTCTCCCTCCCCACTGCAGTACTTACTTAGAGACTACACTTGACATTATAATAGATACTAGAGTTAAAGTGACTTACACTCTATGGAACATTGTATCTATTATTATATTTTTTTGAGGTTTAATACCTATTGGAAATGTAATTTATTACTTATTATATATTGATAGAAATAGATATATAATTATACCATCCATGGCTAGATTTTAATGTAATTACTTTCTTTATACAATTATGTTATATTACATATGATGTTAGTGATCATTAATTATTAATGCTACATGGTTACATATGTTTTTTTATTCATGTTAAAGGGGGGATTTATTTTGACTACGGTCCCCAAACCCTAGGATAAGAACAAACATAAAATGATCAATAATCTAACCAAGACTAGGAAAGAAAATAGGACCATCTAGGTCCAAAAACATCTAAAAATAGCTTGAAAACAAACACATCACAACTAAAGAACTAGTTTAAATATAAGCTACCATATATATCCCCCCAGAAAGATTTCATCTTTTTGAGATTCATATCAATTTACATAAATAGATTTTCATGGTCTATGATGTACTGAGATCCACTGCTCTACCCCTTCTTACCCTTCCCTTTGCCTATAAAAATGGGCTCAAAACTCTCCCTGAGATGAGTACATAGGATTTCCACATTCTATATTCCCATATACATTTATTCTTTTCTACAATTTAATAAAAATATAATTTTATTATGAATATTCTCATTAACTTGTTTTAACAACTCCACCCTAAAAGCTAGACTCTAAATCTAATTATCTTCCTCCCTAACTGATAAGATTTGAGTCATCCTTTCATTTTCTTATTGTAGAACATTAACCTTGACCTTTACCTCTATGATATGCATAAACCACCACATGATATATTTTTGTAGGTTGGGATCTTCCAAAAATTTGTATGGGATCTCCTTTCCTTTGATTAATGTAACCAAATTATTGAATTCTACATTTTGATCCTTTTGATTCAAAGAAGTATCCCCTTTCTCTAGGTGAGTATACGTAGGCTCCTTAATCCCCATCTTCACTATTAAAATTAGATATTGGTCAAGTTTGATTCCATACTCTAGTTATGATTCTCCCCTATATCCTCACTATCATTTTCAATACCAATACAAGTCTCCACTCCCCTATTATTTTGTAAATCTTGAGGACCCTAGTTTCTCTATTTCCCCTAGATCCCTTCGCTAGACCATGTAAGATTTGATGCAATTTGAATTCCTTTATTAATATTATCTTATTTTTTTTGTTCTTTTCATCCTCCTTCAAACTAACATTTTCCATAGGTTTCTTATTATTCCTAGAGACCCTGCTCAAAATCCTAGGATACTTTATCCACACTTTTTTAATTTTACTAATATCAACAGGCCCATCCTTAGTATTTTCCTTCTAGGATTGTGGTATGTCTATCATGATTTGATTCATGCCTTTGAAATATATGAAAACTAGGTAGATCACTTGCTCATGTCTAGGAGTGGAGTAATATCCATGTTTAAAATTCAAAATTCACACCTCCATATATTTTAGGATAAAAAGGGAACACTATTCCTGAAGTAATTTAACATTATTAATAGGGACCATATAACAACATTGTACCTAAGCCTGAAGTAATTTAACATTATTAATAGGGACCATCTAACAACATTGTACCTAACTTCCAAGGTGACATACTAAATTAAGTAGAAGGCTACCTCTACAAATGTCATGGGTAAGGATTACTTATCAAAAGTATTATACAATTACTCTAATTACTATCCTTCCTTTAGAAATGCCTCTTTGTCTAGTTAGAAATCCCTCAACATATAATATCTCTTTGTTTCCTTAATCACCAATATAATCACATAATAAATGCATTCCTCAATAATATCTATAGTTACTCCATTGATTTTCACTATTATGTTCTCCCACGCCTTCAAAAAAAAGACTATAAAGTTCCTGTCAAAACCTTTAATCTTCTCCATAAAACCCACAAAGCCACAAACTTTAGAGATTCCTAGACTCTTTCATTTTTCCTAATTTCCAACTATAGTTTTGATTCAATTTGATTCAACAAACCCATCTTATTTATCTTATAGCCACTCCAACTAACCCTATTATTGAAATTAACACAAATCAACTAAGATGGACTATAGTTGGAAGATATGTTTTGGCCATCTAAGAGCTATTTTGGAGCATCTATAATATTATCTTTCAAATCCCTAAACTTTACATCAGAGTAAATGATTTCCTAACTCACCTTAGAACCACCAAAGACTCCTCTCAGAATTAGGGCATTTGCCCATATGCATAGGATTAACAACTTTTTTATTTCCTTCATTTTCAAACTTTAATAACAACCCCCTAGGGAGATCCTCATGGCCTATCCAAGTTTTAAAACCCACATTATTAACTCCCTTATTGGTGAACTAGTCAACTATACCATTCCCTTCCCTATAGGTATGATGAATGTTCACCTACTAAAAAGAGTTAAAAATGACTATAACTTCATTTATAACATACATGATAGACCAACTAATGGCATTTTTACTAGAAAAACAATTCACAACATTTATTGAGTGTCCATATACCAATAAATTTTTAATATTTATTTGTTTATCTCATTTAATTGCCCACAATGGTGTTAGATCTTCCACCCAATGATTTAACCTCTTAACCATGTATCTTACATAAGAAACAATAAAATTGCCTTTATGATCTATAATAATTCCACCTCCCCACACTTGCCCTAGGTTTCCTTTCAAAGCTCCATCAAAATTGAGCTTCATCCAACCCTCAGGAGGAGGTTTTTACTTTGTTCTTTTCCTAATTTCATCCTTAGGATCTAGTTTCACTAACTCAAAGGAATCTATTCACCAAATAAGAGATAGGATTTATTCTAAATGAAGAATACTTTTAACCTTTTTAATATGAAGAGACCTATAATTTTATTTAATGAGATTAAAAATTCTTTCTAAGGTTACTTTGATGCTACATATCTTCCCCTAAAAATTATATTATTTCATTCTCCCCAAATCTCCCAAATTATATGAGGTAGAGTAAAGCTCTAAAGATTCTTAAAATGTAAATTTTGGAATGGACATCTCTAGGACTACCAAAATTCCATTAAGAAGCCTACTTGTACCCATGATATGTTGAATTTTTCAATGAAATAACTCTAAATTTTTTGAGTGAAGGAGTAGCTGATCAATACATGAAATATTGATTCATTATCCTCTTCACACAACATGTGTAGCCTCTTTTCCTAAGATTATCAACTATTAAGATTATATTTTGAATCACCACCCATAATAAAAAACTTATTTTTAGATTAAGCCTTTTGTCCCAAACACTTTCCCATCTTAAATTAATATCTAGTTCTTGAGAAAGCAAATCATATCTTGATTTTACTTTGTACTGGCCATTAAATGAGTCCATCAAGACCAATTGGTGTTCTCTAATAAACCCTAAAATATGAATATTTTTCAACATATTTTTTAATTATTCTATCTTCAAAGTGTCTTCTTGATTTAAGTTATCCAAGCTCAAATTTTTGTAGCTTTTAACTCCCTCCAGCTCTTACCAATTGTCCACCACCTTGTCACCATATTTATTTATCATGTTCTCCTACATATGTAAACCTATATAGCTCTAATATAGTGGTGTATCAAAGCTCCATTTGTCTTTCCCAAAGTCAACCTTGCTTCTATTTCATATTTTCCATTTACAACCTACATTTATCAAGTCCTTGTTGGTAGTTGAGAAGATTCAGATATGCAATCCCCTCATAAGTTATTCCCTAGCCAAAATGGAGATCATATATTCCTTTAGATATATTTAAGAGATAAAATTTTACCCTAATTGAGTTTGTTATGATTAATCTCTAGACAAACTTAGAAATTAGGGCTTTATTGATCAGCTACATATTTCTTATACCAAGCCTACCATACCTTGTTTAGCACAAACTTTACTCCATTCCACCAGATGAAATTTATTTTTTTCTTCCATCCCAGCCCAAAGGAAGTTTCTTTGAATATTAATTACTTTATCCTCTACTCCTTTAAGCAAATTGAATAATGAAAGGATGTACACTTGTAGACTTTGTAAAACACTTTTAATCAAAACTACCTTGCCAGCCTAAGGAAGAAGATTACCTTTCCATCCTAAAAGTTTCTTTTGGAATCTCTCTATCAAAATATTCTAGGCTGACACCTAAAGTAGGTTCCTAATGAGAGGCATTCCCAAGTAAGAGGAAGGGAATTCCTTGATTTGGCATCCTATAAGAATAGCTATCTTGGCTTGTCTAGCTACCAAATTATTAAATACGTAGAAAAAAGTCTTACCAAAATTTATATTTTTAGTTAAAAGCCTTTTCATGCATCACTAAAATATTTCTAATAGTTCTTACTTAGTACATAGAAGCTTTGGTTAATAAAATAGTGTCATCCATAAACTGTTGATGTGTCACTAAATCTACAAACCTGACTGATTAAAAACCTTTCAATTATGTGGTATCCAAATCCTTAGATATGTATCTACTTAGTGATTCTACCATGATGATGAATAAGAATGGGGACAAGGGGTCTCATTATCTCACTCCTTTAGCAATCTTGAAGAACATTTGGTCCACCCCATTAACTAACATAGAAAACATGCAAGTGGTTATACAAGATCTAATAATTTTCCTAAATTTATCACTAAAATTAAATTGTGCCATAAATTTATCCAAAAAACTCCAATCTAATCTATCATAACCTTAACCATATCTAGTTTAAGGACCATAGCTTCCCTTTGAAATTTTCCCATTGAATGAATGGCTTCATGAACCACAATCACTCCATATTGAATTTTTCTTCCCAAAACAAAACCTCCCTACTAAGATTGGATAGTTTTTTCCATGATTATTTGCATCTTCAGAGTCATAAGCTTGGTAATAATCTTATATAAAGAATTGCATAGGCTAATAGGATGGAAATTTGAAAAATTAACATCCCCTTCCTTATTAGGTATAATCACCAAGAAAGTATGATTGAATTATTTAAGCATCTACTCGATTTCAAGTAATTCATTCATTGTTATGACCACATCATCCCCAATTATGTCCCAAATTGTTTTTGTAAAAAACTATTGGTATTCCATCTAGTCCTAGAGCCTTTTCTAGATTCATCTTGGAGAGCACAATTTTTAAATCCTCATTTTTGGTAACAATTTTAAGCATATCATTATATTCTTGGTTAATCAATTTAGGAATCCCACGTAAAATTTCTTTTTCAAAACCAATATTCTTCCTGAAATCATTTTTGTACAAATTCCTATAAAATAAAACACTTGTCTTGGTTAATCTCATCAACATCAAAGGACACCTGACCCTCATTATTGATTATCTCATTAATATCATTATGTTTCTTGTAATTTAAGTTAGATAAATGAAAAAATCATGTGTTTTTATCACCCTCTTTAAGCTAAATATGTTTATATTTTGGCCTCCATAGATATTCTTCCCTATCAATAATAGTATGATAATTACATAGTAACTATTTTTCTTTATTTTGAATATCTAGTTCATACCCCTTCTCAATTTCCTCTTCTATCCTCAAAATATCTGATTTAAGGGAATTTTTTGCAAATGAACATTCGCAAAAACCTATTTGTTCCATTATTTGATTTTAGTTTTTACTTTTTTGAAATTCTCTACAAGATTGAACATAGTCAAACTATTGCCATTCTTAGTCCACCACTTTGAAATTCTCTCCTAGATGTCAGGGTGCATGAACCAAATATGCTCCATATGGAAAGTATACCTATTCTCTTTGTCCTTTTGATAAGAGATATTAAATTCCAATGGAGAATGATTTGAACCAATCTTTAAAAGAGTTTTCAGAGACATATCTCTGAATTGTAGCCACTTTAAAAAGATAGAATTTATCTAATCTTAAATGGATAAGATTATCATATATCCTCCAATTTTTCCATGTATATTTAGATACCTAAGTTCTAAATCCATCAAACCTATATCATCAACCAAAGAATAAAAATCATCCATGTCATCCATACAAACCCAATTTCCTCCCATTTTATCGTCTAGATGAAGAGGAGAATTAAAGTCTTTTACCATAATCTAAAGGATATATTTGAAATTAATTATATAATATTTAATATCCTCTCACAATATTCTATTTGTAGCCCCAGTATTAGGAGCATATACATTTGAAAAAATTCACTTCTTGTTATTTATACAATCAGTAAATAAAACTACTACATGATGGTGAGTCTTGAGAATCTGTTCACCCATTAGAAATTTAAGATCCTAAAAATTTATTAGACATCCTAAAACTCCTAATGCACTAATACAAACCACTTTATCTTCATTCTAACAAAAAAAATTATGGTTAAAAAAGAAAAATTTCCTTTATCTTTGATTCTTGAATGGCTAAAACAACAACTTTATTAGTCTTTCTAAAATCCCTAAAAACTTTATGTTTTCATATACTACGTATCCCTTTGATATTACAAAAAAATAATAAAAATAATTAATAGCTAGGAGAAGAGAAACCTCCTTTAAAAAGGAGGGTTTTTTGAAGTTCATCTACTATGTCTTCTTGAGTAAGTTTAATAAAATTATATCTTTTAGAGGATTTAACTACTTTGGGTAGAGCTTTAAAGGTTGGGCCCTTAGCACCTCTTATCTTAACCATCATTGACACCATTTTTACCTTTATAATATTCTTAGGTGTAATAATTTATTATCGTGTATCCCTAATTTCCTCACTACTCAAAACCAATGTAAAATCATTATTCTATGAGAGTCCTTCTAAGTGTATCCCTTTATCTACTATTTCATTTCTACTTCTTGATCTAGTATTTCAAATTTGTTATAGGTCTGAATATTTAAACACTAATATCCTTGTAATTTTATAGTTTTGATTTTATGTATGACTTAGTCCACCTCCAATCTACCCCTTTCATGTCTATCTACTTCAATATTTCTATAAATGAGAATTTTTCTAAAAGCTTATATTTTTTCCTTTATCTACCATTATTTTTTTCCCATTTCTAGTGCATGATTAGGTTCTAAGATACCCTTTTTAGTCTCTTCTAACTATACCTTATCTCCTTCCTCTTAGTCTAAAATGTAATTAGCTACATCTAATTTAGGAGGAGCTACCAGACCTGGGATTGAGGATTGAGGTTTAATATTTTTTCAAAGGAGACTCCTCCCTTTGTTTGCCGTGTTGTTGAGTTAGGTCCTGTAAAACACAACTTTGATGAATGGCCCAGTTTTTGAAACTTATAACATAGCATGGTATGTTTTTAATTTTTTATTTTTTTCATTCTTACTCCAAAATGAGTGTGTAACATGATTGAGTTTAAAATTTATTGATTTATAAATGTGTTTACACAAAACCTAGCATGGACAAGTCTGGGTCTTGCTTTGGTCACCAAATCCAAACCTATGAGGTACCCAAAATACTTGGTGATGATACAAAATGGATCCTCCTTATAAAACTCAATTAGAAGACCAATTATCATAACCTTGGGTATAAGGTTAATGTTCTCTTTCTCAAAATTGAACCCTAATTGCCATTTCTTGAGAAAAATTCCAAATTTTCCAAAGAACCATAGACCCCTTGCAAGGATATTGACACTATATTTTGGGTTATTGAATATAATAATGAAAAATACATTAACCATTTCTAGTATCTCCATATTTCCTTTTGGGCACCATTTTTATTTTTCCCAAGCTCTAAAAGAGTCTATGTTTGGCTTGGATCCCATGAACTTTCCAACTAATGCTTATTCTATCCTTCATGAAGCATGATTTATGAGAGAGGGAATGATTTTAACATGGATATTTTTTCCATATTTAATGTTTTTAAGATATTTAATAGGTTTTATCTCCTTATTTCCCATCAACCCAATCAATATTTCACACCAAGTTTCCTTACCTAGCATTTGCTTGGAGTTAGTAGAGTCGATGATGTTACAAATCTCAAAAGAGATTCCTTCTATCAATAATTCACTTGATAAATATTTAAACCTGATGGCCCACATGGTCTCCCCTCCTATATCTCCATCTCCTTTATCCATTTTTGATTCTATATTTGAAATATATTTTCCTACTCACTATGAATGCCATTCTCACCCTACGTTGTTTCTACTCACCATCACCATTCATGATATAGGAACAATGTTACATATGTTTAATATGATTAGTTAGTATGTTAATATCATTAATTATATTCTTGTGGTGTAATTTAATGAAAGAATAAGTGTTATGTAAATTTTTTTTAGAAATACTACATTATTATACTATATCCATGTGAGGATGTTACATTGTGGTATCAAAGTTGTGGCTCAAACTCTAGGACTTGATGATTATTATAGAATTTTAGTATTATTTTTATATTAAAAATAAGAATGGTATGATCAAGATCATCTATAGAGGATCCTTAAAATTTCAATGAAAACAACCCTCTGTTTGATCCTAACTAATTTGTCACTAAACAAGCAACAAAGTTGGATCATATTTTTGTAGCCATGACTGAGAATAGGGACAAAATCATAGCCCTAAAAAAGGAAATTCATGGAATGAGGAGGAATCCCATTAGGATGAGCCTAAATATCATCCTATTGAGCAATAAATTGCTCAAGAGTAAAGACATGAGGAAGTGTCTCAAGATGCAAGAGCATGTGTAGTCATGTAATTAGATAGGGTCATGAAAAAGGTGAATCAACCTAAGTTTTATGGGAGATAGACTTGAAGCATGATTGACTGAAATGGATAAGTATTTACATATTTTAAAGTACTCCAATGTCACCAAATCCATCTAGGGAGCTTATTATTTGGTTGGAGAAGCAACTCCCTGGTGGGCCAACAAGAAGTTAGAAATGAATATGAACTTGACCACCACTACTTGAGAGTAGTTTGTGATGTTATTCAGATCATGGTAGCTTCAATAGTTATATTTTGACCAAAATCTTATAGATTTTAAAAATCTAAAGCAAGGAGACTTATCAATAAGTGAGTATTAGGAATAGTTCACTAAACTTCTAAAATATGTACCTTAGTATCAGGTAGATGAGAGGTTCAAGATTAAGAAGTTCATAATGGGATTAAAACCCCAAATTGGTGAATAAGTGGATGTTTATTGACCATCTACCATGGACCAAGTCTTTGAGAAAGTAGTCAAATAGGAACAAAATTTGAAATCTCTTACTCACATTAGGGACAAGTTTGAGAAAATGTTTATAATTTCTAAGACAAATTTAAAGAAAAAGGATGTCACTCTTCAACTTTGCATGCTTATAGAATGTTTAATAAGGTGACCATTAAGAATAGGTATCTGTTACCTCAAATAGATGATATTTTTGATCAAATACAAGAAGAAACAATCTTTTATAATATTTATCTTAGATCTATATATCATCAATTAAGATTAAAATATGAGGATATTCTATAAACAACATTTAGAACTTGTTATGGGCATTACGAGTTTACATTGTTACCATGTTGATGAATGCACCTGAAACATTCATAAATCTCATTAACATCATGTTCAAAGATTATCTCGATCATTTTATTTTTGTCTTTTTAGATGATATTATTATTTATTCAAAGGATGAAGAACATCTTGAAAATATGGAGTTAGTTTTACAATGTCTGCAAAAGCATATGATGTATGGAAAATTGTCCAAGTGTGCATTTTTTTAAAAAGAAAGTACAATATCTAGGACATATTCTCTCAGTGGATGGCATTTATATTGATCTAGCTATGATGCCATTATTAAGTATCTGACACTAAGGAATGTCCATGAGGTAAGGAGTTTTATGGGATTAGTGGGATATTATAGGAAATTTGTTTCAAAATTTTCCAAAATAGCTAATCCAATTACCTTTTTGTAGGGTAATAATTAATTTTTTTGGGTCAGGTAAGAGTGAAGTAGATTTTTAGGAATTGAAAATAAGGCTTACTTTAGTACCAGTATTAAGAGTTCCTGATCCCAATGGTCAATTTTTAGTGATCATAGATACATTAGCAGATGGAATAAGAGGATTCCTTATGTAAGATGGTGTAGTGGTAGCTTATGAGTCAAGGAATTTGAATCTTTATGAGGTGAATTATGCCCCTCATGCTATTGAAATTGTAGTAATTATTCATGACTTGCAGTTTAGAGACATTATTTGTTGGGAAAACCATTTGATATTAAGACTAATAACTTGGGATTCAAATACATATTCACTCAAACAAATTTGAATGCTCATTAGAGGCACTGGTTATATTTTTATCTATGAATTTTATATCAATTACATCAAAGGCAAGGAAAATATAGTAGTTGACTCCTTAAGTCATAGAAGGTAAATAATAGTTGTCAATACTATTAGGATTACTTTGAGAGATGATTTGATTGAGTTCTCATGAATATAATAATTCTATTATTATTATAATAAATATTTATCTAAGAATGCTTAAAATGTTAGATATAAAGGATATATCCTATAAAGTGATGGTCTTATATGATACAACGAAAGGATATATGTGCTAGATCAAGAGAATTTAATGAGAATAGTGTTAAATAAACTAGAAAACAACCCAGATTCAGGACATCTAAGCGTAACCAAGCTCATGGAAAATCTTAGACCACTTTATTTCTAAAATGGAATCAATAAATATGTAGTGGACTTTGTATCACATTATTTAGAATGCCAGTGAGTAAAAGATAAACATGTACATCATGATGGATTTTTATATCCACATGACATACAATAATAAAAATGGTAAGTGATCAGTATGGACTTTATCCAAGGACTACCATTGTCACAAAATAGGCACAACATGATCTTGGTTATAGTTGATAAAATAACCAAGGTAACACATTTTATACCATCCAATTTGATATATGATGCCCCAAATATAACGAATAGATTCATAAAAGAAATGTATCAATTATGTGGATTTACAAACAATATCATATTAAATCATGATCCAAGAATGACTTTATATTTTGGTTAAATTTAAATTTAACTTTGGGTATGCAACTAAATTTTAGTGATGCATATCACCCATAGACTGACGGTCAAATTGAGTGAGTTTATCATGTGTTATAGGATTTTATTTATATATATTGCATGGATCAACAACATAAATGGGAATAATACCTTCCATTGGTTGATTTTGCATATAATAACTCATATCAATCTAGTTTGAAGATGCACTATTTGAAGCACTTTATGGGAGAACATGCAAGATACTAATTATTTGGGACAAGTCAAAAGAAGGGTAGTCTTTAAACTTGAGATGATTTCAAAAATGGAAGATCAAATCCAAAAAATTAGGCAAAGATTGGCTGAGGCCAATTATAGGTAGAAGACCTATTCTGATCTAAAGATAATAGATAGGTAGTTTTTAAAAGGTGATAAAGTATTCTTGTAGGTTAAGACATAAAATATCTTGATAAAATTTGAGAAGTCAGTAAAAATTTCACTAAGATATGTGAGACCCTTCGAGGTTTTAGAAGTGGTCAATCCTATAGTGTATAGGCTTACTTTGCCACCATCCCTAGCTCTATTACATAATATCTTCCATGTATATTATCTTAAAAAATATATAAATGATCCTTCAAATGTGTTGGATTTTAATTCTTTATAGTCCTATATCTTGGGGTGGTCATGGTATAACCAATCAGAGTAATTGACACTCACAAAATTCATTTGCATAATAGAGAAGTGTCACAGTGAAAGGTCTTGTAGAAAAAATAATATAAGGATAGTGCTACTTGGGAGGACTATGATGAGTTATACATGCTATTTACATATTTATTTATTTGATTTGATTCTAGATATTATGTTATTTTTCTACTAAACTCTATTTGATATTTAGAACCAATGTATGAATAAGTGTCATCAAGATGATGAGTAACTTTAAGGGTGAATGATCTTACATCTCAATTTATCACTAAGATAATTTACCTAATTATCCATGAATTATTATGGTTGTTACATTTATTTATTACTTTTTAAATAAAATTTAAAGTCATATGTTGTTATGGGACATATGTATGTTACTTGGATTTCATGATTTTATTTCTATGAGTTGACTTATTGTGAATTATGTACATAATGATTATGTTATATTTATTTTTACAAAATTACTTTATGATATATATACATATATATATATATACATATATATATACATATATATATATATATATATACATATATATATATATATTTTATACATATACATATACATACATTATATATGATATAATTATATGTATATATATATGTATATATATATATATATATATATATATATATGTATATATATATACATATATATATACATATATATATATATATATACATATATAGATATATATACATATATATATATATATATGTATATATACATATATACATACATACATACATATATATATATATATATATACATGTATATATATATATATATATACACATATGACATATATATACATATATATTTATACATATATACATATATATACATATATATACATATATATATATATATATATCATGATGTATTAACTAACTACCTTCTTGTCATGAGTTGGATGTAGGAGAATTCATCCCTTAGAGCATGATGGAGGGAGAGCATCATCATAGAGGGTGATGTAGATGGATATCATGAAGGATGATAGAGGAAATAAACCCATGCACACACCACATTATATTTTATATGTATATGCATTATATGTTTAGATTTTTAGAGTTAGTACATTTTAAAAGTTAATTACAGTTAAACATTGGATTTGTGTTATAAATGATATTACATATATATGGAATAAATATTTCATGTGATTGTATTTGTTATACTTTACATATACTTAGTGCTTAATGTTTCAGTATATTTATATAAGGTTACCTTATATTTTTTTATGACTACGAAAATGTAAATCTAGTAGATGATATCTAATTAATATTATATATAGACTAATAAAATGTCTTTACAATGTTTTATAATGTTAAGTTTGCTATTATTTGTATTCGAGAATATAAATATATGCCAAGTTATTAAAATAACTAAAGGCATAGTATCCTATATAAACTAGTAATAACAAAAATGATTATCTTGTTATGATTAAAATAAATAATTCTCTATTCTATCATTTTGATATAATAAGACAATGGATGTCGTGTTAGTCATATTACCATAAAAATAAAATATAACTACCTTTATTAGTAATTAAAGGATGTTAAATTATTCTAAATACTATCCTAAAGATCTATGCCTAATCTTGTTGTCATGCATAGACTACATTGAAGTCGAAGTAATACTTATCATTACTAATAATGTTTAAGTGGACTTTAGAGTGAAGTCTTTAACTTAGAGTAACATGCAAATTTTTTGAAATGAATATATTTATGATTAAAGAATTAAGGAAAGAGTGAGTAAAGTGGAATTAGGGTTTTTCTTAAGCATGGTTAATGGAAGATAACTAGTCTTAGTTCCTATTTGGAATGGTAAAACATGGAATTTATATGAACTATGAACTATAGTAAACATGGGCATGCAAATAGAGAATGGAAAATAGTATATGATAAAAGGCAAGTCATGGAAGACAAGGGAAAATTGAGGAAAGAGGAGAAAAGACAGTATAGAGTAGGGAAGAGAATAATTATACTGGCTCAAATAGTTTTAGATTTGAGAAAAAACTTGAAAAGTTGGTGATGTATTCCATTTCTTGATTATTTAAAGCTCGATAACTCTGTGCCAATTTTATTATAAGGGTTTTTAGTAGATATGCTACCATATTTATACTATAAGATGAATATTTAGCACTATGGATGTCTCATCCATCCATATAACTAAATCATTATCCCCAAAACATTTAAATCTATTGGCTAAGACTTTGTTGATATATTATGGAATAGAATAGGTTTTACACTCTATGTGTTACATTGAGTAAATTAAATGTCTTATCCATATAACTATATCTCTTATATTAGGTTTAAATATATAGATATACATAATGGACTATGTATTGTTTGATTTTCAGAACCCTTCTAGAAAATGTGTTAAGTCCTTGACTTGGAAAGAAATAAGGTTTTGAATCATGCATTTTGAGAAGACACTCTATGTTGAATCAAAATCTGAAGTATATAATATGATTATACTCTATTTATGATTTATGTTTGTGAATATTACATCTCTTATGGATATGACTGTGTATTGTAGTCATTGTCAAATTTAAAAAGTTGGGTTAAGTTGTAAATATATAGGGGTATGTATATATACCCTACAAGGGTACTGGGGTATTATACATACCAATGTATATATTCATAGATATGTATATTACTATTTTATAAATATGAATTGATTTTTTTTAAATGCAGTGATTAGGTACCTATAGTTTATTTTTGGATTATCCTACTACATATAGAAATATAGTTATATTTCTCTGCATACTATATAAATTCATTATTGAATGTGTTAAGCCTATGGTAGAGTATGCGATATATATATTTAAGGTGGTTAGTGGATTTGATTGTGCTTTATATTTATTTATCTTTATGGTTATTTTAAACTCAAGGTTTGTATGATAGAATTGGTATGATTATTTATGTTTGAAAATTGATGAAGAGTTAAAGGATTTTGGTTTTATATTGAGTCCTTTGGTATATATTTATATGGAATGTCATTGATATGTTTGCATAAACATTAGGACAATGTGTGTATAAAGTGTTTTGTATGTGTGTGTGTGTATATATATATATATATATACCTAAGTCAACTGTGTCTTTAATTAAATTATGAATAATATATTCACATAATTATACTTATTATTTATTATCTTATAATTATCTTAGGATAATGAACATATATATAGTAATATATATAAGTTGACTATGTTTATTTGGGTAAATACTAAATAGAGAATACATACATACATACATGTGTGTGTGTGTGTGGTGTGGTGGGTGGGTTGTATCTTGTCATTTTGACATATAGTATACTAGATATTATATTTATACTCATACATGAAGCAATGATTATAAATTAGAATGAGTTATTGTTATAAATTGTAAGTTAAATAGGGTATATACATTTATTGATTGTGTTGTTACTCAATAAGATTGATGCACACACACACACACACACACACACACACACACACACACACACACACACACACACACACATACACATATATACACATACATACATATACACACACACACACACACACACACACACACACACACACACACACACACACACACACACACACACACACACACACACACACACACACACACACATAAATTTATAAGTTTTAGGAGTATAAATATTTAGCCATATATATGGAAACCCTACAAGTATATGTTTGAAATTAACTATGAAAATTTGTTATTAACTATAAATGTGAAATGTATTTATGTGAATATGGATGGTATAGAACATTATTTGTGTTTTAATTATATATTTTATGTGGTATATTTAATATGAACATATAAATATATGAAATAAATGTATAAGAGAACCTAGGTCCTCATATATGTATATAGCCTATATTTATATAATAGATGGCATGCTTATAATTATATAATGTGACTAATCAAATAAGTCATTAAATCCCAAAGGATATGGAAATATAATTATATGCATGTAGCCTCAGTTCATAAATGGATGAATAAGTGTTAGATTATGAGTTTATCTAATCTTTACATTAATTATGATTTCTAGTTTGTATTGAGTGTTATCAACAATAGACCAAGATATTGATAGATGTAAATGTTTGAATTTACTCTAATATTTAAAAATGTAGTCCAAGTTTATATTTTAGCTAGTGGGAAATAAAATTATTATTTATGAAAAGTATTATTAATTTGAATAAATATTGTAGAGGTTCATTCATATGTTTGATGGACAAAATGTATGTATAGTGATTATTTTAGTAATTATCAGGTGTTTGTAATTGCTAGTAAAAATAATTACATGAACCTGTTGGTTATTTTAATGTTGATAAAATATTGAATTTTTGGTAATAACTAAGAAGTGATATGGAATTCATTAGATTACTTAGAACCACTAATTCTAGATGAAGGAAATCTGATCAAGTGGTGTGTATGAATTTGACTAATCCTAGAGATAATTATCTATTTAGAAACATTAGCCAAATTAATATTTAGATAGACATTTTAGTTTCATATCTATGATTTACATGTTTGTGAAATATCATATTAGAATATATTTTCCTTATGGTACACATCATATAGTAGAATCTTACAATACATGGGTACTAACATGTCTCTATGGATTCCCACACTGCCACTATTTACCCATACATGAAGGGAGGTCCATTCCCTATTTAGTGGATTGTACATATGATCGATAATACATGGTTGGTGTTTAAAAGTTCTTGGATGATGCTCTCCCTCACCACCATAGTATTTACTTGGAGACTACACTTGAGATTATTAAAAATATTGGAGTTAGAGTGACCCATGCTCTATGGAGTATTATATCTATTATTGTATTTTTGTTGAGAGTTAATGCCTATTGGAAATGTAATTGATTACTTATTATAAATTTATTTTAGTGGTTTTATAATTATACAAGCCATGGCTAGATTTTAATGTAATTAATTTCCTTATGTAGTTATGTTATATTACATATAATGCTAGTGATCATTAATTGTTAATGCTACATGGTTACATATGTTTATTATGATTAGTTATTATGTTAATATCACTAATTATATTCTCATGGTATAATATAATGAAAAAATAAGTGTTATGTAATTTTTTAAAAAAAAATATTGCATTATTCTAGTAAAGCCACGTGGGTATGTTATAAAATACCTATGAATCATAATCAGGATCATATTTAGTATTGGTTACAATGGTCCAAGTGAAAGTAAATTGATTTAGTGGAATATAAATCATCCAAGTGGTAATTATCTAGAGTTAAAATGATTAGAATGAAATGGTACAAGGTTAAAATGGCCCAAATGTGAAATAATAGAAGATACAATGGTGCAAGGTATAATAAGATAGGTTATAATCATGAAGGAATAATAAATGACTTCATCGCAAGTTGCCCCCAAGTAAGGGCTCTTGTAGCTAATGGTTCAGAAAAGATTTTCAAGCATAGAAATAATTGAGGTATACAATATTCATGGGTTTTAAGAGCTCTTCACCATTTGGATTAGCCAATCTATATGGCCCCAATCCATAGTTCACTGTAACCACATATAGGCCTAGCCAATTGGGTTGAAACTTACCCTTCTTGTTAAATTTAGCATTAGTGTTCTATTGTTTCTCCTTCAAGACCATGTTAGTAACTTCAAACTCCTAAGGGATAATGTGCTTGTTATTACTATGATGTAATATGTTCTGATATACTCTCAAGTTATCCATAGTAGCCAAACACTTGTCATTTAAGAGTTCTAGCTCTTATAACCTAGAAACCATATAATATTCATCATTAACAATGTTTTCCAAGGATAATTACAATGAATCTATCTTGACCTTAGTTGAGATCATAGCCTCTATGCCATAAACTAAGGAATATGGAGTGGCCTTTTATAGGGTGTGATGACTAATGTGATAGGCCCAGAGGGTAGGAAAAATTTGCAGGTGTCAATTATAGCCAATGTCATTGCCAATCTTCTTTAAGATTATGACAATGGTTTTGTTAGATGCCTTAGCTTGACTATTGACTTAAGGATTATATGGTGTGGACATTTTTTTTTTAATTTTGAAAATGTATAATATAATTTTACATCTTTATTTACAAATGAGCCACCATTATCAGATATAATATGAGTTGGGATACCATATCGAAAAATGATATGGTAATGGATAAACTTGGAAATATACTTTATAGTGACATGAGATGAATGAACTCAATCCACTTAGCAAATTACTCAGTAGCTATGAGAATGTGTTTGTGGCCTTCAAAAAAGGTTGGGTTTATTTTCTCAATAAGATCAAGGCCCCATGTAGAGAATGACCATGGTATAGTGATTAGTTTTAGCATCAAGGAAGGTGAATGTATCAAATTAGCATGCGATTGGAAAGCAACACAATTCCTGACATAATTACAAGCATATGTGTAATGTCCCCATTTTCCATTCCACCGTCACAATGGTTAATTTAATTAATTAATTTTATTATTGGATATTCCCTAGCAAAAGTTTTTTTTAAAAGGGGTAATATTAATAATTAAATTAAAGCATATTTATAAAGTGACTTTATATGAATAAATAAATATAAAAGGGTCACTTTGTTAAATAAAGTTTCTTCTAGAAGTTGGGGTTAGTTACAAGTTGGCTTCTTCTAGAAGATTCATTAGGGTTTTTAAAAGGAGTTGAGTGCAAGGCATTTGGGCATCCATTGTTGAGTAATATTTTTGATGCATTATTTCAAAGCTTGAACTTTGATTTAGCTAAATCTCTGAGGATGAAAACCTTCAGTAAATTGGAAAAGGGTTGGATGAAAACCTAGCTCTTTTCAGGAGTAGATTTGTGATGGAATTCACATTGAGCTTATTATTCAGATTTGGAGCTTCAAGGACATTTGCTGTGGAAGAGCAATTTTTTGGAAATTTCATGTCTTCTTTGAAGACAAAATTACCAAGGTTATGTGATATTGCCAGGGGAAAGATATTTTAATATTTAATTGATTATCTACCTTTCAAGGGTTTATGGTGAATTTTCAGAAGAAAGAGGTTTTACAAATATTTGCATAAAGTTTCAATAATTATCAAGATGATGTTTAATCAAAATTATGGTTGAAAGAGTTAAGGTTATTGGAGCTTATTCTAAAATATGTGCATAATATTTGAAGAGCTTGACAAAATATTTGGAGAGGCAATTTCAAAATTTATGCATTTGCCATCATAGCCTTCATGTGGATTCACTACAGTCAATGCAATCAGATAAATAGGTGAGGACTTTGTGGAAGAGTTGCCACCTATATTTAGGAGAATCATGGTATTAACAAAGACACTATATATGAATTGTGGTTTGATGAGAAATAATTGAGGTATACAATATTTTACTTGTAGACTTATCAGGTGGGGACCCCTAAGAATTATATTTAGGTTAGTAATTGATACTTAAAGAATTTTTGAATACTATATAGGAAATTATGCATTGTGAACAGCATTATTATATTTTGGAATACTTCTATGCATCTAGAAATAATAAATTTTTGAGTGTAAAAATATTCAATATTTATAAATGTAATGGTCTTTTGTAAGAGTGGTTGGGAAAGCATACTGAAGTATCAAATAGAAATTGAAAATAGTTTTTATTCTAACCTACATGTATAAGAGATTAATCACTAAACCATCAAATTAATTTGACAAATAGCATTGTCAAACTTGTGTAATCACAAAAATACATTTCAAAGGAGTCTAGGCAAATAAGATAGGGGCAAGAAAGGACAATATACAAGGGCAGGGACAAGTCATAGTCATATTTGGAGATATATATATATATATATATATATATATATATATATATAGGGTATTAGGAGCTACCAATGTTAATAAAAGACAAAGTGAGAGAGACGTGAGTCTAATACTTATGCAATTTATTCCTCAACTAGACGTGATGTATTTCTGAGTGTTTTGTGGTAATGTTGGAGCTACCTTTGCTTAAATGAGGGTTGAATAAAGTGTTAGATATTCATCTCTACTAGATGTGATCTTGTTGGAGGTTTCAGGGGCTTCATATGTAGCTGTGCATATTTCAGACTTTCTGCTATCTATAAACTATCATTACTATCTCCCCTGAGTATGGATATGTTAGTAGCCAATTTGATGGTATTGCTTGCATATTGATTTCATAAATCTCTCAAACTGGGTCTGCCCAAGCTTGTTAATTGTTATGAACAGTGATTATTTCTATATATCAAACATTGGTGAATGATTTATCTTGCTAGTGGTTATCAAATTTTCATATTTAATCCTACTTGTGTTACTTGAACCTATTATATGCAATAACTAGAGATGAATTTGTCAAAATGGAACATCTAAAAAATTGTGCTAATTGAAAATACTCTGGCATATCTAGAAAGGGATATTTCAGTGGTATCAGAGTTGTGCATCCTACCAGCCTGTGTGGTCCTGTGTTGTGGGATTCCTTGTGAAATTATTTTTTTAGCAGATTATTTCAAAATGGGAAGACTCTACAAAATGTTTGGGATTACACCACCCAACATTCCTCCAAAGGAGAAATCAAAGTGGCCCAATCCTAATGAAGAGGTTAGAAAGGAATAGTAGGAGATCAAAATTGTTCCAAATGGATACGATGCTACTAATTTCTCATGTACCCATATTAAGGAAGTAGAATACATTGATCCCTACAATAATTTTGAGGAGGAACAATCAGTACATTTAAAGTTCACTAAATTAGCAAGTAAGGATCCAAAGAATGATTTACACAAAGTTAAGGAGTGAGAACCACTTGATGCTTCCACAAGAGGGGTGTGCAAAAGATTTTATGTTGGTGCTATAAAGATTGACAACATGGATTCTATTGGTGATCCTCTAGTTGATCAAAACACCATCCCTTCAATCACAATTGAAGATTGCAAAGTATCTACAAATAAGGAGAATAAGAAGATTGAAGAGGATACTACCATGAAGGTTGTCAAACTAGTCATGATAGATCAACTACATGAAGGTATGGGTTTCTGTGATGTTTCATTAAATGATCATAGAATTATTTCATCACTCCTACATCATTTTGGCAAGGAGTCAAATTGGGGTTTGAATGTCCCAAAGCAAGATGTTTCCCATGCATATGATGGCAATTCAGAGATTTTAGTATGTAGTGAAGAAAGTAAATTGGATGAGATTGATTTGACATTGCAAGATCCCTTGGTAGTTAAGGAGGTTATAGCAGTGCATACTCTTTCTAGATTAGGCATGGAGGGAGAACATGATGTAGAAGGCTCTACTCATTATTTTTATGGATATCCCTTGATGGATCATGATGAAGACCTAGTTGCTACACATGCAAATTTAGCTTGCAGCCACAGGATAGAAATTATGGCACATGACACACTTGATTTTCCATTGAAGTCACTTCTTGGACCAACACTTGGCAATGGAAAAATAGCAAAGGGTGAAGACTTGGTTGAGTCCCATGAAGACACTACAAATAGGTATGATGTCATTTCTGATTTTTAGTTTTACAATAGCAGTCATATTATTGAGGATAACAATGGGATAACAACTATGGCACATGAGGGGAATGATGTTGAGAAATCTTCTAATGCTGACCTTCAAGATGTGAATATCAAAAATAAGGAATGCATAGGGAATTCAAGCCACAAAGATTAAGGTTTTGCATATCATACTATGAAAGATGTCGAAAAGACACAAGATATGTGTAGTGAGTGGTTGCAAAGAGATAGAAGGGAAAATATGTTGGTTGCTCCAGCAAAACAATGCTTACAAGAGGTCAAGGAACATTGTAGTCATATAGATCAAGCAAGAAAATGAAGAGAAGCCTATATTCGATCACTATTTCTTCCAAGGGAAGAAGACATGGAGATGGATCATACAAAGGATGGGCCTCTTGAGATAAGGAAGCAAGGGGAATGTGCAGATGTACATGAACAAGAGAAGAGGTATAATTCAGAAAGTTCTCTTTGTGCACTGAATCTACATCTTGAGTTTCATGAGTTGCCTCTAGTTGAGAACCCGTTTAAGGCTCGAGTCTTAATATTGGGAGGGAAGGTTGAACACACATTTACTGGACCAGACACTAATGTCAATACTACACATGTGGATGGAAACATGGGTGAGGCATATTTGTATTGGTTTGTGAGCATTCATGGCATACTTAATGAGATACAAACAACTCTTATCATTGAGTCATTGGTAGAGTATATAGCTGCTTTACTTCATAGACTTGTGTTGTATTCCATGGAGATAATTGCATTTGATGGGCATACTTTGGAGGCAAAATCAAACTATGACACAAGCACTTGGAGTTTGCCTAATGAGGTTATTCAACACTTTTGACCAAGTGTCTAGATGAGAGACCATTAATGGTTAAACCCAAAGGTATTTTGTATTCTTGGATGACTGAAATTAAAAAATGTCAAGTGGAGAAGATTCTTGTGCACAATTTACATGAGAATGACTATCAAATTTTAGATCTAAGAATTTGCATGATTAATGCAATGTGTCCTAGGTTGTTGTAGAATGATAGTTATATCAAAGTAGTGTAGTGGATGGGTTCAACAATAATTTAGAGATGGATATGGGATCCAAGTGAAGTCCATCCATGGGAATTCCTTATGAATTGTGTTGAGTATCACATTGAAATGTTAATCACTCTGATGACCATGATCATGTTGGATGAGGTTGCAAGTAACATCTGCATAGAGTCACCCTAGTATGAGATGTCTTATTTTATGAAGAAGGAAGTTAACTCTGGCAGGTATTGCAACATGGTTTATTAGGATAGTGGTTATGACAAACTACAAGAAGAAATAACTACAGTTTTCAGTTGCATCACAGTTGTCAGTGAAAGCAAGGTGAAGGATTCTATAGGTACACCTAGAATCTTCAAATTTGGCCATGGTATGCATGTGAGGATTGCTTGGGGATAAGCAATCTTTGGGAAGGGAGGACTATAATGTCCACATTTTCCATTCTACCATCACAAGGGCTAAAATAACTAATTAATCTAATTATTGGATATTCCTTGGTAAATTTTTTTTTAAAGGGGTAATATTAAATAATTAAATTAAAGCATATTTATAAAGTGACTTTATATGAATAAATAAATATAAAAGTGTCACTTTGTTAAATAAAGTTTCTTCTAGAACATGGGGTTAGTTACAAGTTGGCTTCTTCTAGAAGATTCATTGGGGCCTTTAAAAGGAGTTGAGTGCAAGGCATTTGGGCATCCATTGTTGAGTAATATTTCTAATGCATTATTGAAAAGCTTGAACTTTGATTTATCTAAATCTTTGAGGATGAAAACCTTTAATAGATTGGGAAAGGGTTGGTGAAAACCTAGCTCTTTTTGGAAGTGGATTCATGATGGAATTCACATTGAGCTTATTAAATCAGATCTGGAGCTTCAAGGACATTTGCTATGAAAGAGAATTTTTTGTGAAATTTCATGTCTTCTTTGAAGACAAAATTACTAGGGTTATGTGATATTTCTAGGGGAAAGATATTTTAATATTTAATTGATTGTCTAACTTTCAAGGGTTTATGGTGAATTTTCAGAAGAAAGAGGTTTTATAGATATTTGCATAAAGTTTCAATAATTATCAAGATGATATTTACTCAAAATTATGGTTGCAAGAGTTAAGGTTATTGGAGCTTATTCTAAAATATGTGTATAATATTTGAGGAGCCTGACAAAATATTTGGAGAGGTGATTTTAGAATGTATGCATTTGCCAACGTAGCCTTCATGTGAATTCACTACAGTCAGCGTAATTAGATAAATAGGTGAGGAATTTGTGGAAGAGTTTCCACCTATATTTAGGAGAATCATGGTATTGACAAAGACACTATAGACAAAAAATACAAGATGCCAGCTTTAATATTTTACTTGTAGACTTATCAGGTGGGGACCCCTAAGAATTGTATTCAGGTTAGCAATTGATACTTAAAGAATTTTTCATACTATACAGGAAATTATGCACTGTGAATAACATTATTATATTTTGGAATACTTTTGTGCATCTGAAAACAATAAATTTCTAAGTGTAAAAAGCTTCAATATTTATAGATGTAATGGTCTTTTATAAGAGTTGTTAAGAAAGCATACTGAAGTCTCAAATAGAAATTGCAAATAGTTTTTATTCTAACCTGCATATATCAGAGATTAATCATCAAACCATAAAATTAGTTTGACAAATAACATTGTCAAACTTGTGTAATCACAAAAATACCTTTCAGAGGAGTCTGGGTAAATAAGATAGGGGCTGGAAAGGACAAAATACAGGGGTAAGGGACAAGTCAAAGTCATATTTGGAGACACACACACACACACACACACACACACACACACACACACACACACACACACACACACACACACACACACACACACACACACACACACACACACACATATATATATACACATATATATATATATATATATCAAGAATTAGGAGCAGCCAGGGTTAATAAAAGACAAAGTGAGAGAGACGTGAGTCTCATACTTGTGCAGTCTATTCCTCGACTGGATGTGATGTAATTTTGAGTTTTTTGTGGCACTTTTGGAGCTACCTTTGCTTATATGAGGGTTGATTGAAGTGTTGGAGATTCATTTCTACCAGATGTGGCCTTGTTGGAGGTTTTAGGTGCTTCATATGCTACTGTGCATATTTTATACTTTCTACTATCTACAGACCATCATTACTGTCTCCCCTAAGCATGGATATGTTAGTAGCTAATCTGAAGGTATTGCTTGCATATCGATTTCATTAAATCTCTCAAACTGGGTGGACCCAAGCTTGTTAATTTTTATCAATAGTGATTATTTCTATATATCAGACATTGGTGAATGATCTGTCCTACTAGTGGTTATCAAATTTTCATATTTAATCCTACGTGTGTTACTTGAACCTATTATGTGTCATAACTAGAGATGATTTTTTCAAAATGGAACATCTAAAAATTGAGTTAATCAAAAATACTTTGTTCATATCTAGAAAGGGATATGTCATTGCTAATCTTCTTTAAGATTATGACACTAGTTTTGTTAGATGCCTTAGCTTGACTATTGACTTAAGGATTATATGGTGTGGACATTTTTTGCTTAATTTTGAAAATGTATAAAATAACTTTACATCTTTGTTTACAAATGAGCCACCATAATCATATATAATATGAGTTGGGATACCATATCAAAAAATCATATGGTAATGGATAAACTTGGAAATCTACTTTATAGTGACATGAGATGAATGAACTAAATCCACTTAGAAAAGTACTCAGTAGCTATGAGAATGTGTTTGTGGCCTTCAAAAAAGGTTGGGTTTATTTTCTCGATAAGATCAAGGCCCCATGTAGAGAATGACCATGGTATAGTGATTAGTTTTAGCATCAACGAAGGTGAATGTATCAAATTACCATGTTATTGGAAAGCAACACACTTCTTGACATAATTACAAGCATATGTTTCCATCTTAGGCCAATAATATCTTATTCATAGGAGTTCCTTGGCTAAGACTACACCACTAGTGTGGTCCTCACACATTCCTTCATGGACCTACTTAAGTGATAACATTTATTCTCCCAAAGATAAATAATTAAGAATAATTCCATCATATGCCTTATGATAAAGCATGTTTCTAAGGAGGTTATAATGGGCTAAGTGATAAAGGAATATTTTATGGTGATTTCAAGAAAGGTCTGGGGGAAAAACTTGGTTATGGAAATAATTATAAATGTCCTAATATCAAGGGAATTTAGGTGGGAGATTGGGACTAGCAATTGTACACACCCTCTCTAAATCTAAAAATATATGAGTAGGTCATAAAAGGTTCTTGATGAGAAACTAATATTCTTTGACATCACTAACAACTTGTACCATGGACCCAATTATTGTCATTATGTCAACTGATCTATTATTGGCTCATGGCACCTATTCAAATTACAAGGACTTCAAATGGGACCTAAGATTATCCATAATGTGCTTGTAGGGTACAAGCTTGTCATCTCAATTTTGATATTGGTTTGTGATTTGATTAATGATCAATTGATAGTCTCTATAAACCATTAACTATTGTATATCCCACTATATTTCAAGATGAAGTCCTATAATGAGAGCTTCATACTTAGCCATATTATTGATATAGTTGAATCTGATTAGAAATTCCTTGGGATGAGGTCCCATTATGGTGTCACCAGTAAGATGCCAGCTCTAGAGCCATGTGAAGTGAAATATCCATCAAATTATAAATTTCATTGTTTAGGTTCATGAGCCACTTATTTTATCATCATGATAGAGCCATCTGTAAAGTCAAACATGAGTGATTGAGTGTTCACAATATGAGCTTATTTAAGTTGATTTGTAATGACATTTCCCTTAGCATATTTTTGGTTTTGGTAATAAACATTAAATTCACTAAAGATAATGATCCATTTAGACGTGCATCTTATAAAATTTGCTTTACACAATAAATATTTGAGGGGGTCAACTTTAGCAATAACAATAGTTTTATTATTTAGCATGTAGTGCTGTATATTTTGGGAAGCAAAATCCATTACCAAATAAGGCTTCTCAATAGGTGTATAATTATGCTCATATTATACAATTATTTATATTAAATAATAGACTACATGTTCCTTTCCTGGATCTATGTAGGCTCCTAGGTTCACTTTAGTGGTGTTTTTTACAAGGAGTGTAGAACCATCCACTAAAATAGTGGGTAGTGTTTGATCTTGATCCTATTCTTCTACTTTAGCCTTTGGTTATGAGCCCCAAATATTAGGATAGTGAGAAGAATCTAAGTATACCAATTTAAGTAATGGACAATTAGAAAATATTGATGGAAATTCAAGAGTAATATGTTTAAATACTTTATGTTGTTTAGAGGTGATACTAGCATTGACTATATAGCTTGAACTTGGTAGACATTTTGCTTCTTATGGAGGTAAGCAAATTTCCCCATCCAAGAGTTCTTAACATAGGTTTTCACTCAAGGGATTATCTTTTATTTACTTTTTTCCTAACCAATGAGCACCTCAAAGAGTTTTTCACCTAAAGATATTAATGTTTTATCTTTTATGTGACCAAGAAAGTTTGCTTGCTATCTAAAGTAGGCAACAAAGTCTAAGGAGAAGTCAAAGTCTTTCTTGTGATCACCAATTGAAAATCCATCTCTAAGGCCCATGTACTCAATGATAGACTCCTCATTATGAAATTAGTCAAATGGTATAATAGATTTTTTTTGATCCCAATCTATATGGTTTGGATAGAAAAGGTTAAGTAGATAATGGGATGTGATAGTCATAATAGAATTAGAGTCAAATAAATCAATGTCTACTATCTCATCGTAAGCACTATAATGGGATGTTTTGTCGCTATCAAGATTTTCTTCATCAGTCAGTAAATAAGAATCATTATCAAAATACATGAGGCCACCCCTAGGTAGTATAAATTTGAGACCTTGACTCATAGTAAGTTTACCATCTGATAATGGTTCCATAATACCTTGATCTTTAGCCCTAGGCCTTTTCCTGCATAATATAAACTATCCATAATGTGATTAGGGATGAGGTACTTAAAATTCTTAAAAAAACTAGTGAGGCCATCATTATACAACCAATATCCTTTAGTAAAGGCTTCCTTATCTTGATTTGGTGAAGTTTTTACAAATATCACTAGTGATTTCTACATGTTTTTCTTATTTTTC
Organism: Torreya grandis; assembly: GCA_037957365.1. Classification (NCBI taxonomy): domain Eukaryota; kingdom Viridiplantae; phylum Streptophyta; class Pinopsida; order Cupressales; family Taxaceae; genus Torreya; species Torreya grandis. The sequence goes on along the minus strand of JARHVA010002433.1, from coordinate 1,717,424 downwards.
TAAATCGTGTTGGGCTAACAAGGGCCTTAATAAGGTTTAGGTTTTCCATAAGATAGGAGATTTTGGAAATTTTACAATATGAAAGGAATCTTCCAAATAGTATGTGGAAATGCCTATATCCTTAATAGCGAACTAGTTTGTAAATACTATGGGAAACAAATTAACCAAAGTGGAAGTAAGCTCACGAAGGTTGATATACTTAGACTTGGGTAGTTTAGAAACTAATACTTTATTTTTTTTTGCTATAAATTTAGAACAAATATAATAGTTATAATTTATATATTCAACCTCTATATGTTTTCAATATTGATAGGGTTGAAGGTCAACATAGATTTTGACATTAATTCTAACATGGGGGAACTTGAGGCACTTATGTAAGGTAAATGGGAAAACTCATACTTTATGGATCCAAGGATGAATAAGAATTACATTATATGGAAATTCAATGTCTGACACATGACATTGGGTATCATGTGATATAGACCCAATAATTATTGACAAATAAATAATCATAAAAGACTTTCTTTATGCATTGCCATATGCCTTGATCATTATTATCTTAGGTTGTATGTCCTTAGTGGTATATCCCAACTAGTGTATCAACTTTAGAGACACTATGTTCAACCCTAAACCATTGTCTATAAGATCCTAATTGATTTTATGATGTTATATAATGACTTCAATGTATAGGGTGTTATTATGATTGGGACCAAGGGAAGACATATCTCTCTGATCAAATGTAAGTTATTGGCTTGGAGATAAATGTCATACTAAAATTAGTTAGGAATGATATCTTTGGGAATAGTATACTATTAAAGGAAGTTATTAGTATATTTCTATGGAATTTTGATGTATGCAAGAGATCTAGGATAGAAATTTTCACAAAGGTTTTGCTTAGATGGTCTTGAACGTTATATGGATTCTCAATGGAATGACCAGAGGGTTTGGCTTTGGTTGGTATAGTTTTTAGATTTGGATAAAAATGCATAATGTATATATTTGGTTTAATGTTATAAGAAGGTAAAGGGCCTTGGAGGGTGACTTATGAGCATCTAGTTGTGATTGCATAATTTTGAGTCGAAAAGGAGTCATTATAATTAAAAGGGGATAGAGGTCCAGAAATAATAACCCATGAAAACTGAGGTGCAATGAAATTACTTGAATTTGGTGAGGAATTATTTGAAGAAGCCAGTACTATCCATAAAACATGGGGACAAACACTTTGATAAACATTAGACAATTTGTGTGTTTTGATTATAATGGTGATAACATGATTTGTAGAAACCCATCCCATGGTGTTATTATAATCATACAACATGTTGTTGTAACATGATTATTAACTTAGATATTATGATCCTAATTATGAATATGTTGATTAGGATTTTAACATTATCCTTGATGATGTTGGCCTTAACCTTGATTTTGACTATTCCTCTATTACTATTGATTATGTTTGGGAAATGGGTCCTTGTAGATGTCCATGTCCTAATTAGTGTTTTGTGTCATTTGTTTTACTTTAATTTCACCACTTTAAACTAGGTCCTTAATAATATGTCTTAATTATATGCATCAATTAATGGCATGGCTGATAACATGATGTAAATTACAAAACTCATCTTCCTAATATTATCTAGGTTTAGGTTGATCTTTTATAAATGGCTTTGGTACAACCCATACAATCAAATTGGCTACCACTAGCTTTTGGAATATTGCCTCAACAAGCTCTCACAACTTGTTGAATGTTCTATTCTTATTGAACCCTCTATGTGGAGGTGTTATTTACAAAGTGATTGGTGGATTGGGTTGTATATTTGGTGTTGATGGAGCTTGCACCATTTGCACATTTTTTTATTTTTTCACTCTATTTCCCACCATGTTCTTATTTTTGTTAAAAACTTTAGGTTTTTCTATAGTAGTAACCTAAACAAATGGTTGTGTCTGAATAGATGTGCAATAGGAATTTTTATAGTTTTAGGGTATGTATTATCAGTTCACCAAAGGGCATTGTGGTTGAGATGAAATCACTAAAGTGTTTTGTAAAAGACCCCAAATGTGCAATTATTTCTTCATTCTTTACTATTTTGAAAAGGTGAGAGTCTCTTGATGGTTTAAAAATCTATACTTTATATTAGGTGAATGTGTTGCAGAGAATCTATATGTTTTTTCTATTTAGGAGAAAATTTAGGGTCTACTATAAATGTAAGATAAACTAAGACATGATGGGTTTGGTCTATTGTTTATTCTTGCTCTTTAGAGGTGATATTTTCTATTGAGGTCATCACTAAAGAATTTGTTAGGTCTGTAATAATTTGATCTTAATATCATTGATTGATTTTCTATATTTTGGTAGCAAGATCTTGATCAATTGGGTAGGAATATACAATTTAGTATTATCCCTTACTATTGGAAGTAACATTGGTCTTTTTATCATGACTAAAGTGTTGCTCTATCTATTTATCCTCTACTCAGAAAATCATGTGTAATATTTCTATTGGGAAATCTGGTAGAAATCTAATACCTGATTTAATTAACTTGAGGAGAGATTCACCTTTGTCCTCTATATGTTATTATTCATAATAACCATGTTTGGATCCTAATATCATTGGGATATATTCAAACATGATGGATTTTCCTTCTCCATCATAATAATGTTCTTCCTCATAACTAGGGCCATAATAGTCACCACTACAAGTATACCTTTACATTTTTGAACATGGGTTTCTACATTTATGAAGTGTTTGGATTTTAGTTTTGCAAAAGCTTTAAAAGGTGTTTTTTGACTCTTAAATCAAGAAAATACAAGGTAAAGTGAGATTATAATAAAAAAAAGGAAATGGTGTGATGTCACACAATTATAAGAAAGAGGTTATGAAATTACTCAACCTTGGTTAGTTGAAATTGTCAATTTAGAAGAGGGTAACATAATCTTGGGAACTTAGGGTGTAGGCTAGCACATAAAAATATAAGTTGAGTGTATGTTAATAACATAAATATAAGCACAATTTTGGTTGTTCATCATTATAAAATTACAAAAATACCTTTTGGATAAGTAAGATTAAGATGCAAACAAAGAAACTTATGATGTATATTAACACAACAAATCCTAAGTATAAGACCCAACACAAATGGGTAACACAACGATGCACCATGCAAAAGAAAGTTGAATTGTCTAGGAACATAGATCATTAGTTAATGAAAGATGAACTAAGTTCAAAATAAGAATAGAATAGGCAAGTTTCTAAACAAATGACCTTTAGACCAAATGGAAAATTTTACCCAAGTTACTCAAACCAAGTGTGAAATGTAAACCACCCAAGCCCAAGTTGTAGGCACGACTCTAGTGTAGACCAATAGAATTTTTAATTAGAAATTAGAAAGGTAAAATTTCAAATTTGGATTAAAAGGACTTTAAAATTTTCAAGTGGTAAATAGTCTAACTCAAATGAACAATGTAATGATGTTGTTTTGGAAATAAAGACAGAAATGATTTGATTGGATTTTGAATAAGGCTAAAAGTGTTTTGAATTTGACCAACATAATTCCTCTTTGTTCAAAAGAAATGGTGTATAAAAAGTGTTTAGTTGTTGATGCATTTTTGTTCTTACACAAATATTTTTTAGACTCAAAACACAATATAAGTAAACAATAACAAGAAAAACACCAAAGTGTACGTCTTAACCTAAAAAATTATAAGGTGGCTTTGTACTCTTGGATATCATCAATATACTCCTTATTAAGAGGAAATAAGTTATAAATCTAATAAACTTATATGACCATGAAAAGTACATTTTTTTAGGCTCCCTCTTCTCTCAAGAGGTCATATGGTGACATAAAACTTTGGGTTACTCTCCCTGAACCAATAGTACTCCATGAAAAATGAGGTTTATTAAAAACTATAAGTATCACATGATCTAAATGGTCCCATATGTGTGATTAACACTAGGATCTAACACAACATTTGGATCTGAGTGAATCAGCTTGTTGTAAAAAAGTCTTTTCCTTTTTATAACCACTACATCTATCAATTACACATTTTAGTGCAATGTCTAGGTTAAGCATTAATTTTGAGGCAAGTTTTACTAATGAAGATTGTTTAACTACTTAAATAATAATCCCATCAACTCAATCTTAGTTTGTATACCCCACCATGGAGTGGGGTTAAAATGATGTTAATATATGAATTTTTGGATCAATGCTTTCCTAGAGAACCTGTGGGGAGGATATGAACTCCCACCCACAAGCCAAGATGAAAGAAAAATAAAAAATGTATAAGGACTCTAAGTACATTTTGGGATCACTCAAATTTTGCGGAGTTATTTTTTGACATTCCTTCCACACTTGGACTAAGTGATAAAATCAATAATTAAAGCATTTTTGAATCACCCAAGTTCCATAAAGGGTATGGGGTAAGAGCATACATGATACACTTGGTTTGAAAAAAAAACACACACACACAATTTAAAAAAAAAAAAAAATATCAAAAGATCTTAAGAGCACTTATCTAAAGTTTGAGTTCATTTTAAAACACCAAATGAAATGTGAAGTGAAAATTTCCATTGGTTGTCTGTAAAATATAAACTATCTTAATTATATGAAATAAAGAGTTATAAGTATAGAAAAGGGGTGTATGATATCAAAATAAATGTTAACTTTATTTTTTTAACTCTATATAATTAGACACGGGGCATTTTCACCATTATACAAAGTGAACTCACTATTCTATAGAGAAATACCACCATTCCATAAGATGATTTCATTATTAGATAGAGAAGCAAAAACACTATCTAGAGATCCATATGATTAATAAGATGATATTTCCAATTATAAGGGTGATCTTGTTGATAAATAGTGAAAACTTATTGAAACGATAAAAATTAAAAACACAACAGTGACCTACAAGGTTTATCTAGGACAATCTCATCGATCTTAGGCAACCCCACCATTCCATAGGTCAAACCTACCAATATTCAGGTCAATTTTGCCATTCTATTAAAAACACACTAATAAAGATAGTAAAAACATAAAAGTTAATTTCATTATTTATGTAGGCAATCTCACTATTGCTCAGGGTGATCCCACTATTCCATAGGACATTATCATTGATGTTCAAGATAAATTCACTGATTATATGTCAATTCTACCATTTGGCCCAAAAGTCATAAAACATGAAAATTAAAGTAAAAGAGGAGTAAAAAATCCTTGAAAGAGGGTCTAAGTGCTAAAGTAGAAGGAATAAAATAATGTGTGAGATGCATGGTCCCATCAGGCATGCCATAATGTATAATAAGATTATGAAACAAGTTAGCTCATGCATTAGTTAATAAATATCAAGATAAGCATAAAGAAATAATGTAATAATCCTAATTCCTAAAGGGGTGGTGCTAATGAATTCAAAAAACTAATTATGAAAGTAATACAATCAATAACTTCTAAGTAGCATCCCTCCTTAAAAAATGGCCAATAAGCACATTTTTCCCTAGATTTGGTGCTCCAAGTCTTTGTCAATTGGGTGTAACATGAGTGTCCATCATATTTTAGTTCACCAATGTATTTGGTTCTTCAATTTGGTCTAACCAGGTGAATAAGTAAATATTTTTCTAGCAATATTATTTCATAATAACATTACTCAATTGAATCTTGTTTGAAAGTATTTCTACAAAATAAGTTTACACAATTCAAGCTTAAAAGTTATTATATTGGATCACTTATTTATAGCTTTTCTAAAATTTTAAGGATTAAACATGACCATCCATATTGATATCAATATGTGTGTCCATGTACTGATTTAATCTTAAAGGGACAAGTAATAAATATATTCATCAATATTTGGAAGAATGGGGCCTTTATGAGGTATGGGAGAGCTTAATCCTTATATGTATCCCATTAATGGCATATGGATGACACCCACATGATGATGTCATGTAATGATGTATATTTTCATAATTAATTTCCATTAAATAGATATTCAAAACCTTTTATGGAATTTCCACTTAAGCTCCTAATTTGGTTTTAATTTTCTTACGTGACTTTAATTAGTTTTCTACAATTATTGGGAAATTCATTGCATGTTTAATCAACCTAGTCATAAATGTCATTTTACTGAGTCATAATTTTAATAGAGTATAATTATAAGATGTCTATTTCATATGGGGTAATCCCCCATTTAGGGTATTATAGATGTGAATTGAGACATGCATGTGATGTGTGAATTGAATTAGAAAATTTTAGTAATCTAGGATGTCATTTTGCATGGTCACAATTTGAATCAGATTTATTTAAGAAAAGATAATAATAAAATAAAATTAATTTCCCCATTTATAAATACATGATAAAAAATTGGAACTTGTACATGATAAGTTTAAATGATTTAGAGTGTTTTAGTGATTTTGGTCCAAATTGTGCATTGTTACAAAAAATCATTCTGATTTGTAATTTTAGCACAATAGTGATAAGAATTGGATGTATACACCTCCTATAGTGAAATTAAAAACATTTAAAGGATAAATAGGAGTATTATGTATATTAATTATACTTAATCTATTGTGTAACTTTCAACTTAAGCAACAAAAGTTATAAACATACAAGATGTTTGTTAATCATTTCTAGGATTTAATAGGTGAACCTATCAAATTTAGTCATATGGACATACGCATGTATAAAATGGACATAGATTCCATATGGATGGTAATTCCATGATTTTATATACATTTTTACCACTTCTTATTCATAATCATACTTATTAGGAGATTTGAATGAGTAATGATAGTATTAACATGTTATACTTATCTGAGGCTATGCATAGTAGCAATAGTATTAACATATACACATCATTTTTATCAGATGCCCTTAATACCTTTCTGTGGTATGATAACACACTCCTTATAATAGAGAGATGTGTATAGGGGCTGAATTTTTTTTGGGACTCTTCTTGTTCAGTTGTTTTGATAATCTCATGTGTATTTGGAAAGTTAGTAAGACTTTTTCTGAGTTGTTAAACCCTGGGGTTGTCATGTTAAACCAATTAGCATAAGTGACATTTGAAAAACTTAATTTCATAATATAAAACGTCACCAAGTAGGGTCTTATAGGGACTCATACTTTATAAATAATATTAAATGAGTGCACTAGGATGAGTTTTTAGGGTAAAATTTGTAGTTATGTTCATGATATGATATTAGATACTATGTTTATATGTTGATAAAATTTGTTGTCATTTATAACTTTGTGTCATCAGGGTGATGACACATTTTATGGGAGAGGATGTTACATCCTATTTTCTTATTCATTTTATTTTCTTGACCAGTTTTAGGGAGCAATGACTAGTTGTAAGACAAAAATGTTTAAGGCATTCCATGACATTATTGACTAAAACTTCTACTTCAAAAAGGGTAAGAAAATAATCATCTACAAAATTCCTATTGATGATATTTTTATTAGAATTTTGGGGACATATTCCTTTCACCAAACCTTTTGAAGAGTAATTGGCTAATAATTAGTTTAACCCTTCCATAACAAGCACATAGATAGAGAAATCTAAGGGTAAACCTTGCATAATAGACCTGTAGAGTCAAAACTTGTGAGTTTACACTCTATTAATGGTCATACAAGCTCCAATATTTTAAACAAGCATATTAATAGTGTGGATGAATTGAAGGACAAATACAAGAGTTTGAATAATTGCAATAATGAAATGACACTCATACTATCATAATATTTCTCAAGCTTAATCTTCTTAGACATGGATTTTTTAGTAAATAATGTATCCCATTTCATACCCTCAAAAACCATAATATTTTTTACCAAAAACCCTTATTTCCTCACTTATAACAATTATGGGAAGAATATGTCTTATCCTAAGATCACAATATTTATAAATGATTTAGAAGAGTGATAGACATCTAATTAGTAATAATATTAGGATATATATCCTTTAAAATTAATTTTATATTACTTTGATTGATGAAGTATCCCATATATTTGGATAAGATACCTACATAATAGACTTTGTAAATATATAATCTAATTGTGTCCTAGATGAACTAATAAAATTCACAAGGGAATCCAATGAAGCTAGTTGATTTGTCTAAGGCTATCTGTATGGTTGATCCATTGAGATCATTTATAATAAGATGTCTATCACAGGAAACTCTTTGTGCTTCAAAAATATTTTAGGGGAAAATATAAAATCATTGAAGGAGGGTTTATTCATGAGTAGTGGGAAAATTTTAGGTAGAAAAAACTCCATGATAATGATGCATAAAATCTTTCAATATGTCTAAGAGATTGGTAGACCTGGATTGACATTTTAATAGATTTAATTCTAGTTGAAGCTTGTTTTGAGTGGATAAGATAAATTAATTATTTGGTAACTATATCACCCACTCTCAACCAATTCATTTTAGCTATGATTCTGGTTCCCATTGCTTTGTATACATCCTTAATTTTGATCTTGTATCTCTATTATGAAGGTTGAGATTGGAAATGAACATTAAATGGTGAATTTCCAATCCCCTATAAAATCATATGGGATTCTTATTATGATTATTAATGAGTAAAATATCTAAAAAAAGTTATTTGATTACAATAAACTCAAATAAATTTGGTAGTTTTATTAATGGCATCGACCCACCAATCAATCCGACCTATCTCATGTGGGTTTGGAAACTAGATTCTAAATTTGTTTGATATGGCCCAGAGTTATCTCCTGCCTTAGATGAGAAATATTGAGATAGATTTGTGTCTTATTTAATATATTTTTAGGGGAGATACATTCAATACAAAATTTAATAGGTTTATGGTCTAAAATAATGGCATCATTAATGATACACACTAGGTAAGTGGTAGAACTAGAGAATGAGAAAAAGTCTTACTTCATGATTAAAGCATGATATAGCCTTTTAACCACTTTATCCTAAATTTATCTTAAATTTGACTAATAAAAACAATATGGAGTAGATTTTCTCCTTTGGCGGTGATTAGGATCATAGATATCAATCTTACTATGCATGTATAACCATATTTCTCGCTCCCTAACACACAAACACATAAGAAATAAATATTATATATATTATTTGGATTCAACCATGTTAAATCACTATAAATAATCCAATGAGCTTTAGTAAGTGAATATTCTAACCATTTCTAGAGTATATCTCTTTCGATGACATCATTTTAATTATACAAGTTGGATAGCCCAAGAAATCAACTTTCAAAATAAAAAAGGGTCAACACCACCCGATGAGTAGGGTTAGATACCAAAGAAAAAATATTATTTGAAATATCTAGTGATTCAACATGATGAATCCTCCATGAATAGGCTCATGATTAGATATCTAGTAAATTTTACCTATCCAAGTAACATGGATAATAGACTAAAAATGAAAACTATAAATTTTAGCCTCTTGTAATAACAACACTTTCGTATTATGAAATTTCTAAAAATTGTCCTTAATCATGTACTTATATGTTATTTTGGTGAGGTTACATATGTTCCAAGAGTAAAATATCCTAGGGAAACATCAAGGTTCATGTTATTTATTTATTTTCAATATCTTCAAGGGCTGAAAAGTTGTTACCAAAGGTTATATTTAATTTGTTTTTGCATAAAAATTCAATCATTTATAAGGGGCATTATTATTAAACATATTCTATATCTTCAAAAGGATATGGACTAAAATATTGAATAATCATATATTTACAATCAAAATAAATCACATTATTATTAGTGTATGAATATCAACGTAGAATGGGGTTATGATGATTGGGTAGCAATAATTTTAGGTTATGAGGTAATAATGGTGGTTGTTGCTTGAAATGTGTGAGAGATTATTAATAGTGATTTATTAGTATAGTTAATAGATTTTTTACCATTAGGAAGAGATTATATATATTTGGGACCACCTATGAGTTGATACATAGTGGTTTGTGTCCTAGAGTAATTATTTCAATCTAAAGTGTTATTATTACTCATAGTGGTCCATCTATCACCATTGGAGTTGGTAAATTTATTATGTGGCATAAATTTTTCCTATAGATCCTATGAAAAATTATCCATTAAATGTAATTATCTAATAATATAGTCTAATTATTGGCATTAGAAATGGGTATTTAGAATATTAATGTAAAACACACACTACAAATATTGGGTTTCATCAATCTATATGTCAATGTTTTCCTTCAAGTCCTTGACCAAGTCAATTTAAACACATACTCACTTCTACAAGTAAGCCATGTAAAATTTGGGCTACTCATGGAAAATGAATCACCCTAATGTTTTGATGAGCTACTCTATAAATCTCCAAAGGTGGATAGGGAGACCTATGAATTTAATCCAAACTAGGATTTTATTTTTATCTTATTTAGAGACTTAGAAATCCATGGTCCAATAATAAATACCACAAGAGTATTGTGAATAAAATAAGGACTATGGTTTAAAATAGCCTTAAAATTGGTAAGCATTATAAAAGTGAAATAATAAAAGAAGGGTCATATTTTTCACCCCCTCAAGCTTAACACCACAGGGTTTCCCATGATTGTGATCCCACTTCTTGAGTAGGATCTCAGAGGAATTTATTGAAAATAATAACCAAAAATATTAAAATATTAAAATTAGCTTAAATATTTATAAAATATAATAAAATAAAGCACCACATTAGGGAAAGGCATTTCTAGGTTAGACCTAGTACCTTATAAAATACATTCAGTACAAACTTCCTTACCCTCTTCAGTGCCAAGATTATTAATAGCTTCATTGGTGAAAAATGCATTAAATAATGAAATTTTGGAGGAGGAGGGCATTAATATAGGGTGTTTTTATAAACACCACCCAAGGGGTGGAATGATAGCCTAACCCAACATAATAAATGTACAATAAAGTGTAAAAATCCTAATTAGATCTGTTAAAGGTCAGCAATATGACACTAGTGTTGTAGAGCTGATAAAACATAAAACATTCCCTTAGTCCTCCATGAAATTATTTTATCACCAATAATATTTGAAATACATAATTTTCAAAAATTAAGTTAGGGATTTGTGTGTTTAAATGTAAAAGTCCCAATTACTAGGGTGTCATGCATGGCATATTTTACACTTGTCACTAGGGTGGAATTTTGTCTAATTTTCATGACTTATTTTGTATTATAGATATTTGGATCAAATTTTGGATACATTAATGGTATGAAAATGATGATTATTTTTTATTAAAAAAATAAAAATATTAGATCTCATTGTCTAGATTTTAATAAATATTAAATAAACATAAATTAAAATTTTATAAACAAAAAACCAAGGAAAAATATTACTATTGGTTGGTGTTATAAGAAGTAATTAAAAGTAAGGATTACTATTTCTCAAAATATTAATTTTTTTAAAACTTTTTAAAACTAATCAATACATTAGTAATTTTATTTTGATTGGATAACTATGTTGATTTAATTGAAATTTCAACAAAAACCAAATGCAACATTACCTAAACAATAGGCAATTTAATTATTTGTTAAATCAAATTTAATGGTATAGTCCCTCCCTTCAATATTTATAAGGAAGTATTGTAAAAATTATTTTAAATCTCACTTGAAATTTTTATTAACATTTTCTCCTACCGAATCCACAAGAGCACACAAGCATTATTTTTATTATTGTTTTGTTTATTTTTGAAAGGCATTTGACATTATTCCTATACAACTTTTAACCCAGTGGCTTTGAGATATACATATTATAGGACATTTGGTTATTATTGTAATGACACTTTTTTATAAGGTAGTTGGGTAGGTTTGAAATCTTATTGGTTTCATAAAAGATATTGATAGCACCATAGTTGTTTTATAGCATTTTCTAACTTTTCCTTCTTTTTTTGGTCTCTAGATAGATGAATTAGAGGATATAATTACAAATTTAGGGAAAATAGGTAATGGTTGTATTATATATGATATAATTATTATCATACAAATTTTTTAACCATTTTTATGTGGTAGTATGATGCTCAGTATGTGTTACAGATTGTGGGAAATCTAAAGATATAATGGGATCACCTCCAAGCTATAGGACCTTGGTGAATTGAGATAAACCTTTGGAGAAGGCCAAATTCCTTTCACTAAGTTTGATGCAACTAATGTATTACCAATTCATTTTAAAATATGGATTCTTAGTGATCTTGCTCTTAACTAGGGTTTGACTTGTGAGGAAAAGAGTTTTAGAAATGAATTTTCCAAAACTAGAAATGGTGATTATACTAAATAATTATTGTGTAAATTATTTATTGCTTTGTATGAACATAACATAACTATAAATATACTTAAATTTATTAAATCACAAACTCATGCAAATATGAAACCAAAGGTAATATTGGGCATTTATCATATAAGGAACAAGAATATTTATTTTAATCAAACAACTTTTCAAAATGGCAAAACATTACCACAGATGAAATTTTGTGACTAAAACAAGAATTCAAGCATTAAAAACCATGAAAAATAACCTTTCATACACAAAGATAACATAAATAAGCAAGGAAAAACTTCAATATATTATCATTCTCTAGGTTACAACATGTAGATCAATTATTCAAAGTGTAGAATAATTTCTCCAATATAAAAAATAAAAATGGGCTATGCCATGGTACCCATATTTATATAAAATACTCTCTTTGAAGAATGACAATTATAAAAAACCCTACACTAAGTTAAATATCAATAATAATTAGAAAACCTCATGCAATGGGCATGATCTTCAGTCTGGAATGTCATCTTTAGTGAGGTAAATGGTTAGAAAAAAAACATGTAACTATTGGGTGATTTAATAAGTGTTCGAGGCATGGAGAAACCCTATTTGATCTTCATGCAACATCCTCCTTATATTCAATTTAGATGATGTTATATTTTCCTAGGAATAAGAAACCAAAAATGAACTAACACTTAGAAAAGTTGAAATCTTTTAGGTATTTTAGGTTATTTCTTGAAAAACCTAACTTGTATTTTTTAGTTGGGACTTTTACAACTTTTGAAGTCATCCAACTTTGACAAAACTAGAAATTAAATTTACAACATGATTTTTTTCACATTAATCAACTTTGAATTTGTCAAAAATAAAAGTGAAATTTACAAGTTTCATTTTTACAACTTTTCAACTTGCCAAAAGAAACTTGAAAATTTCAAGTGGCTCTTTCTCAAAAAGAGCTACCAAAATAATAGTTGAAATTTGTAACTTGCAACTTTACAATGTCTTTTGTAATAAATAAATATAATATACATAATGTATTTGATTGAAATAATTAATCTAAAACCATAACCTCTAAATATTACTTATCCTTCTTTATCTATCTTCTCAATGTAGGTATCAAAGCTTTTAAATATCTCTAGGATATGATATTCATCAGGACCAAGTGAATATAGGTTTCTTATCTCACATTTTGCCATTGTATTAGAGAATTATCTAGATGTACCCCTATATACTTGAGTGTCTTTCCCCATTTGGGACAGTGTATTATGATACCTAATGAATAATTGGATGGAACTCAAGTTGAAATGATGTGTCCTAGGTTGAATCTTTCTTGACCACTCTGATCTTGTCCTAAACCTCTTATACTGAAAGGATTTAATATTGATGATATATTGCTTCAAATAATAATTTATTAAAAAAATATACAATTTCATATATTGTATTTGTGACCTTATCATATGTAGCCTTGGCATTATTAAGACTCTAAGTGAGTATTCTTATTGTAAAGTTGGCTGCCATGTTGAGTTCCTCGTGCTCTACATCTTTTTTCAGTATTTCATCTACAATGAGGGTATCAATTTTAATCATGTCTATCTCTTGAAAGTTTGGTAAGAATAGGTTCAACATTTCAATATCTTCCTCATATTTTCTCATTGATGCCTTCAAAGATGTTCGATCATCTTTCAAAGTTTTGTAATAATCCATTGCTAACTCAATTACTTTGTTTCCCTTTATGATAAGCTCCTTAACCTAGTATTTTGTATCCCTTCCCATATTTCCAATATCTTTTATTGATTCAAGTCTTTCCTTATTAGGTAACTGAGAAGGAGATTGTGTTTGTTGGGCTATGGGCTCAATGAACTTTTTTAGTGCAATTTTCAATTATTCAACTTTATTCTTCAATTCATCTTTTCTGACCTTATCACTATCCATTTCTCAAAAAGAGAGATAATTCTTGATCTAACATCGTGCTTCAATGGATACTTGATAATCCCTCGCCACTATATCTTCTTTTTATTTTTCTAGTAGGAGGATTGTAATTTTTACATATTCCCCCTATTAAATCATATAATATTCTTGGGAGCTACCGTTGATTTATTTGATGCTTTTGTAAGGCCAAAGTCTAGTGTGTTAGGAGACATCATTTATTTCTTATTATTTCTTATTTAATGCATTATCTATATTGTATTTACATCTTATGATCTTGGTATTATTACCTATGAATTTGTGACTAAAGTTGTTGCACTAGTAGTTATTATGGTGAGTGTTGTGTCTATCACTGAAATGGCCACTAAATCCTTGATTGAAGTTTTGGAAATATCTTCCCCATATGTATCAATGATTTCCTCTAAATCTACCTCCTTAGTGGGGGTTTAGGTTATTTTGGAAATGGAAGAAATGAATATAGTGGAAATGGATGTGCCTATTAGGGGTAGTAGAACTGGAAGTGACATAAGTGGAGGGGTAGGCACAGGGAGTTGAAAAAGTATAACCTATGGGATAGTGAATTCCATATCCATGAATGAATCAATCATGGTGGTAGGGACACTTAGGGATAATGAAATGGGGAAAGTGATGGGAGATGAAAATTTAGTAGTAGTAACCCTAGTGGTTGGGATGGATAGTGGGATTATAGTTAAGATGATTGAATATGTAGCCATGTAATATTTAGTAGTGTTATTGATTAATGGAGTGGTGTTGGATATTAAGGATTAGATGGAAGGAATTATGGAAGAGGGGAGTGTAAGTTAAGCCAAAGTGTCTAATTATGTTGATCGGACTATTATTAATGTAGTCACTAGCACAGGTGAGTTAGTAGAAATGGAGGGGGTAATTATTAGTGGTGGTGGTGGAGTGGAGATAGAAGGAAGAGGTACCATATTTAGTGAAATGATAGAGAGAAGAGGAGAAACTATTTGTGCTTGAGTATTGGTTGTTTCTTTAGTGGAAGTTGGCATATGTTGATCCATTTGAGGTGTTGTTACTCCTTGGCTATTATTTTGACCTCTTTTATCCTTTTATTTTTGCTTCATTTTGTGTGATATCACTGGTGTATCTACCTATTCTATTTGGGTTCTACTAATGGAACCCTCCATTATTATCAACAAACCTTTTTCTTTTACTTCCCTTAATTTTTCACTGATACTCAAGGTTTCCTTGGTCACCTTGACCCCTTTACTCCTTATCTAGTTGATTTCCCTATTTATTACATTGGTATTCCTATCCATAAATGAGAAGGATTTAGGTATGGACCACCTGACTAATGGAAGGGGTTGATAATATATCTTATTATCAAATTAAACCCTATCCACTAGAGATTCATCATCTATTAAGTCCTCAAGGATTAGTTCTATGTTGTATGTTTTGATCTATTCTAGGGTCATCCTAAAATAATCCCTTAACCTCACTTCCTCATCATCTATCACATCTTCCCACTAATATGTTTAATAGGTTACATGGGAATATGTTGTGATCCATAATATATTACTTAATTAATCATTCACATCATAAAATATCCTTACATTGAGAGATCTTAAGGTCATTTGAGTCATCTCAACATATGCACACATAGATTTTGATAGGGAAGGGCATGTATACCTCCATATGTTAATGGGGAAATGGATTCATGATTTATGTTTTCTTGATTATAATTTTTGAGTTTACAAGTTTCCTCACAAGTTTCATTAAAGTCCATTTATCACTTACATACCTTAGGAGGGTGTAAGGACAACCACTGAATCCTCCTACTCTAATGGATGAATATGTTGGGAATTGAATGAAATACAATCCCCAATTTATGATCTTATAAGTTATGGCATTAGAGAATATTCTCTTTTCTATCTCTTTGTGAAAACATAATAATGAGGTAGTATTTGAATGCATCATTTACCCTTCTAAAATGTTATCTACTTACCTTAAGGGTGAGGTCAGGGTAATATTTCAAGACCTTGTTGACTTGGTCAAGAACTATGTTCAACCTTTGGAAATCCTTTCCCTTTGCTAATATGTAAACTCAATATGCAGTTATGTAAAACGTCCTTGTATGTTGAACATCCATCAATTGTTTGTGGATGGAGTCACTTATCAACTAGGCCCAGTAGATGTATTAATGATTTGGGTGGATCACCCATATGTATTTCTACATCTAATCCTTAAATTTCTTGGCATCTACTTTCCCAATAAATTTATACAAGAGTATGATTATGTCATCTACTTCCTCTTTCAAGTCTATTCTTGCTAGGGTTTTAGGCAATCTTGTAGATGTGGGCCTAAAAAATTTTAGCCATTATTTATTGAGGAACCTTAGATGTGCAGTGTTATTAAATTGATAATAATTCTTGGATTATTCAGGGGTTATATCAAGATAACTCTCATACTCTGGAATCAAGAATAATGTGTCAATAAAGTCAAGGTCCAGGTTCATAATCCTTTCTCCCTTATCATTTACTACTTCTCTCTTTTTATCATCATAGTGTTTTACCAATGTGAGCACAAGCTCAAGGATCTATATTGATAAGGGGAAGGTTTCTACCTAGGGAAATATATAGCCATAAATGCTTTGAATACAATAATTTTTGAATTTAGCATTTACCCATGTCTAGAAATTAGTTAGGTGTGTGTGACTTAGGTCTGTGTCTATTATTTCCTTGGTGTTAGTTTCTAAGATGAGTGGAACAATAGTACCTTAGATTTAAAATTAATTTCTTTTCTAGAAATATATTTTTCAAAAATTTATGTAGGAAATCCAATGACTTTTGGAGTTGTAAATACAGGTTAAATATCTTGTAGGTTTTGGATTTGCAAATGCAAGTGAAATGTATGATGGGTTCTAGATTTATAAAATGAAATTGTAAGGTATGAAAAAAATACTATTGGTTTTCAAGATTGTTATTTTATCTTAAATCCCAAATAATTATTTGGAGTTGTTATTTCAATGGATATTCCTATGGGGTTTAGAGCTACTTAGTACACTAGGATTCTTTGCAAGGTTTAGTTATATAATCTTGATGGAATATTTCAAATATTAATAATTTTCTCAAACCCTAGGTGATTGTTTAGGTTTTGAAATAATTAAAAAATATATTAAAAACATCCATTTATTTTAAAATTCAATCGATAAATGCAAAGAGATGTAAGTAGAATGGAAATAATATAGCATTTGCATGTAAATGGAAAAACTAAGCCAATTTTCAGAATGATAGAAATGTTTCTTTTGGAAAGAATAGGAAGATAAAAGGAATACCATGATCCAAGGATGTCAATGGTAGTCATGGTTTCTTTATGCATTGGTGAGGTGTGGAATTATGTTACTTGATGTTGGTGAGTCATTGTGTAGAGCTCCAATTCTCTAATTTTCAAAGTTAATAATGACTTCCCAAAACCCTAATTTTGTTAATATAACCTTGTAATTAATGCCCTCTAGGTCGATGGTTGGGTGAAACAACAGAGTTTCAAAGTTGTATAATTTTTCAAAATTGCATATTGTACTTTAACTTTTGATTTTTTATGATTAAATTGGTGCATTGGAAGTGGTAAAGTAAAACTTGAGGTGTAAGTTGTAACTTTTCAAGTTCTAAATTGTAACCAAAGTTTCAATTTTTGATGGGAGTTGGATGAGTGGGAAGAGAAGGTTTAGATGAAATTTTTAAGTTTTTAAGTTTTTAAGTTGAAAATGTTATTTTAATCTCCAATTTCTAATGGGAATGTGATTGGCACAAAGTAGGGCTTCACTAGTAATTTACAACTTTATAAGTTACAAATTGTGACCAAAGTTTTAATTTCCATAGGTTAGTTTGGTAAGTGAGAAGTAGAGGTTGGAATGTAATTTGAAAATTTTCATGTTGAAAATTGCATTTGAATCTTTGGTTTCTTTCAAGAATCTAAAAAATAATAATCATAGGTTTGATTTCAATTTATAACTTTGCAAGTGGTAAATTGCACCCAAATCTATGATTTTAATTAAATTTGAGAAAAGGGTAGCCTAGGTCACTTAAAGGAATTTTCCATAAAAACTTAATGGGTCTCCCTTAGGGTACTATATGTTTTGAAAAGTTTGGTACAAAAATATCAACATTTTTGGTGACCTCTACGAGGTGATTGCCTGCTAACCAGTTTCTTTCTAGTAGCCTTCTAGTTCATTGGGCATGGAGTCATTTTAAAATTAACACACTTTTAACTAGGGAAGAACAAAACTCAAATTTTCCCTAAACAAGAATGAAATAGGTAAAAAAAAAATATAAACAAAGTAAGGAAACAAAAACTTCTAATGAGTTAACTTGTGCAAATTCACTTATTTGGGGAACTAACTAAACCTAATATATACATTGTTTGTTGGAAAGAAATCCAACCTCAAAATCAAGATTTGAGGTATATCCCATTGATTAGGATATGTATTTATGATCCATTTAACTTGGATAGATATAATACATTTACTCCCTTACACTGAGTTATGATGTATGGACCACTCCATATTGCATCAACATTTGTATGCCTACCTGGTTTCACTCTTTCAGCATCCCATATCAAAAACATGTCTCCCTAATTGAATCTCATTTAAGATTATTTTTTGTCAAAATTTCTATTTTTTGAACCTAATTTACTTTTAGAACTTTCATTGATTATTTGTTGACTTCTTCTACCTCCATGAGTTTTGTCAATCATACTATCATTTCATCATTGTCAATCAACTTCAACTGATGATTGAGTTATAGACATGGTAACTCAATTGACAATATAATTCTATCTTCAATTCCATTTAATAACATGAATGGAGAATTACCAATGGCTAGAATTACCAATTGCTCTCTTGGTAGTGATCCTATCAACCCAAAGTGTTGATTTTAACTTTGTGTGTCTTGTCCTTTGGTTGTCTTCCATTGTCCTTTTGATAATCCTTATGAGATTCTTGTTGGTACACTCAACCAAGACATTACCCTATGGTTGATAATTGGATTAATTACTTATTTATACATTTTGCCTTACACCCCATTCACTCACTTGAGTTCCCATAAAATCTTTGGCATTATTTGAGATAATAGTGTAAGGAACACCAAATCTCATGATAATGCCATCCATGAATTCTAGGATAGATTCCTCTATGGCATCTCTCAGTGCAACTTCCTCACTCCATTTGGTGAAATAATAAATTATTGTAAGGACCCATTTATGGCCTACACTTGATATTAGATTGATCATGCTAACGAAATCTGATCCCCATTAGGTAAATGGTTGGTCAACTTAGATTGATTTGAGAGGGATAATTTCTAATCTTTGTTTGCCTAAAAAGTAAACACACTTCTCATAATTCATTACCTATTTATGGGAATCTTTGAATATGTCAAGCCAATAATATCCCCCTCTCAATATTTTGATGGTAGTGGTTCTTACAGAAAAATGTCCACCTAATGGATCATCATGAAACTCTTTGAGTACTTTTTGAATTTGACTATGATCAATGCAATTAAAAATTTTGTAAGAGGAAAGGGCTTATGTGAATAGTTGGATTCTGATATAAAGACTATTGAGGTAGTATTTGATGTAATATATTCTCAAAATACATCCAAACTAGCCACTCCAATTTTATTCAATAACTACATCTATGCCATGATAAGTTTCATACAGATTGGTGAGTATATATATAATTTATAATAGTCCAAGAAGAGGTATTTTAGACTCCAATATATTCGTTATGGTCTTGTTAAAGGATTCTTTTTTAGGAAATATATGAATGAAGTCTCATGATAATGAAACTCCTTTGACAATATAATTCTATCTTCAATTCTATTTACTAACATGAAAGGATAATTACAAATGTCTCTCTTGGTAGTGATCCTATCAACCCAAAGTGTTGATTTTAGCTTTGTGTGTCATGTCCTTTGGTTGTCTTCCATTATCCTTTTGATAGTCCTTATGAGATTCTTGTTGGTACACTCAACCAAGACATTACCCTATGGTTAATAATTTGATGAAGTACTTAGTTATACATTATGCCTTACATCCCATTCACTCACTTGAGTGCCCACAAAAGCATTGGCATTATTTGAGATAATATTTTAAGGAACACCAAATCTCATGATAATGCCATCCATGAATTATAGGATAGATTCCTTTGTGGCATCTCTCAGTGCAACTTCCTCACTCCATTTGGTGAAATAATCAATTATTGTAAGCACCCATTTATTGCCTACACTTGATAGTGGATTGATCATGCCAATGAAAACTAATCCCCATTGGGTAAATGGTTGGTCAACTTAGATTAATTTGAGAGGGATAATTGCTAATATTTGTTTGCCTAAAAAGTAAGCACAATTCTAATAATTAATTACCTATTTATGGTAATATTTTAATATGTCAAGCCAATAATATCCCCTTGTCATTATTTTGATGGTAGTGGTTCTTACAAAAAAATGTCCACCTGATAGACCATCATGAAACTCCTTGAGTGCTTTTGGAATTTGACTATGATAAATGCACCTTAGCATGATTTCATTCATATCTTTCCTAAATAATACTCCTTCAATAAGACCATAATGAATATATTGGAGTCTAAAATACCTCTTCTTGGACTACTAGAAATTATATAGATACTCACCAATCTATATGAAACTTATCATGTCATAGATCTAGTTGTTGAATAAAAGTGGAGTGGCTAGTTGGGATGTATTTTGAGAATATATTGCATAAAATACTACCTCAATAGTATTTATATCAGAACCTAACTATTCACATAAGCCCTTTTCTCTTAAAAAAATTTTAATTTTGATGTTCACATCATATTCCATGACTTGTGTGATCCATCCTACTCTTTTTTCATTTATTTCCTAGCTCAACAGGAGCTCCTTGATACTTTGGTGACTAACTATTAGATGAATTTTATTATTAGAGAGCATATGCCTAAACTTTATGAGAGATTTTATTATAGAATATACTTTCTTCTCCATGAAATAAGATTTTTCATCATAATCCTTCAAGGATTGATTAAGAAAATATAATAGCTATTCCAACTACTCTTTATTATGTTGGGTTAGAATATATGATATGCTATCTTACCCTCCAAAATCATAGAGAATAAAATCATTATCCTAGTTTGGGTTGAGAAGGGTACGAGCTTGAGAAATAGACTACTTGATGGCCTCAAAACTATCTTTTCTTTCCTATGTCCATTTGAAATTAACACCATTCATAAGCATGACAGTAAGGGGTTTGGAGATGGAGGCAAAATTTGGAATGTACCTTCTTAAGAAGTTGACCTTTCCTAGGAAAATTTGTAATCGACTTTTATGGCTCAGAAGTGCTAGTGAAAATATTAAATTTACTCTCTCTGGGTATATTTTAAAACCCTCTTTTGAAACAATGTATCCTGGTAGTTTCCCCTCATGAAATGTCAAAATGCACTTTTTTGGATTGACAAAAAATCCAAACTCTCTACACATTTCAAAAAAAAATCTAAGGTGATTTAGGTATGCATCAACATGTTTTGAATAAATAGTGATGTCGTTTAGATATATACCAGGATCATTTTATTTATCAAACCTCTAAAATCCATATCCATGGATCTTTGAAATGTATCATCAACATTAGTTAGACCAAAAGGCATATTTTTATATGCATATGTACCCCATTTTATAGTGAAATCAGTCTTGAACTGGTCTGATTCCTGCACTAGGATTTAGTTATATCTAAAAATAACCATCTAGAAAAGAAAACCTTTTAGATCTTAATATAGTTTGAAGAATTTGCTCCATGGGTGGAAGGGTATAATTATCCTTTAGGTATGATTTATTTAGGTCCCTAAAATATACACAAAACCTTATTTCACCATTCTATTTCCTTACAGGGACCAAGTTAGCAACCTAAGATGAGTGTTTGATAGGGAAAATGATATTAGCCTCTATTAGTTTAGACAACCCACTCTTAATCAAGGGTTATAGTTTTGGATTAATTGGTATCTTTTTTTAATATAATAGGCTTGGTATCTGGGTCAAGATCTATTATGTGTTGGGCTAAGCTAGGGTCAAACCCCCTTTGATATTTATAACTCTAAGTGAAACTATCATCAAATTATTGACACAACTTAATAAAATCCTATTTTTTGGAAGAATTAAATACCTTCCAATCTTTAATATTTTCCCTTATAAAATGATTATTGGCTCGTAGTCTTCTTCATTGATAGTGATATTCTTCTTTTCTTTCAGTTATTTATTAGAGTTAAAGATACTCTCTAAAGTAAGAAGGCCCATGGGTAATTTTTTTATCTTCAAATGAATGATTCAATCTACATATTGATCTTGGACTCTTGAATGATTTTTATCTAAGAATTTAGCCTCTTCACTTAAAAAATTCACAATTTGCTGATCACTATCAAAAACCTACTAGTTGGTTGCATTGTCAAGAATAGATGGTCTTACTATCAAATTTACATGTTGTTTATTTTTCTTCCTTATTTCTTTTGGTAGGTTATATTTGAAAACTATTGAAGCCATATTATCAACATCCTTAGTCTATGTTCTTGGTACTACTTGAATGTTTAAAGTGGTAATGTCCTCTAATAGGTCCCAAACCCTATGTTTGTAGGATGTTATCAAGTTATTCTCAGTTATGATTTTAGATCTTACTTGCTGAAAAATCAATTCACTATCACCAAATACTTGTACTGGTTGTATCCCTTTCTTTTTCTAGCTAAAGACCTCAAATTAGTGCTTCATATCTAGCCACATTATTAGTGTAGATGGACTAAAGTCTGAAAGAATAGAACTAACTCTCCTTTTGTGGAGAGATTAAAACAATACATGCACTTTCACCATTCTTAATTCTTGATCCATCAAAGTATAGCTTCCACATTCCTTAGAGATCCTCAACTAGTTTTATAAGATTTAGAATGATTTTATCATTTTCATGGATGCAATATATACCCAACCTAGTTTATTTTACATAATCATAAGGATCAAATTGGAGAGTTGATACCCATTCATCCAAATAAATGTCTAGAATTTATTCCATGGGTGTTGAAACCTCATGATCAAGCTCCTCTTCTTAATCTAGCAATGTGTAATTCATATCTATATGGATAGGAGTGTATGGATCAATATGGTCTTTATAAATTGGCTTAGCTCTTATTATCACTCTTATTCTATATCTCATCTTAAATAACATGTGGGATTAGTTAGTAGACAAATACCCTCCCATTTTTATAGTGAAGTCTTAGTAAAGGTAGATAAAAAAATAGGGAGGAGGTCAATAACTGAGATATATTGGGAAATTTACAAGCTTGTACATGCATGGATGGTAAGGTTTAAACCTTTAATAGTCCCAAATATTTGAAGAGTAGTCCCATCTAATTGAACCACACCTTTTATGATAGGTGTATACTTAATACCAAGAGCATCAGCTATTTTTTTGGGCATAATAGAAATTTTAGCCCCTAAGTCTACCATGTAGTTATGGATGAGATGTTTCCAAACTATGAGTGAAAGATAAAAGGGGGAAGCCTACCATTTTTTATTGCTTTGGAGTTAGTTTGTGGTTGAACAAATTAACTACAATAGTGGGTCCCTTAGCAAAAAGTTTGTCTATTATTTGGAAGTTTCTCAAAGCTTCCTATACCAAGTCCCTTTGTGTTGGAATAGATAGTACTTACCACATGGTGATAGTCAAATTAGTTTTATTCATTTGTTCTACAATATTGAAAGGAATATTACCAACCTTCACTAGTGCCTTTTTGGGATCTATATCTTCTTTCATGATATTTGGAGTTAGTAATTTTGACTTTGACTATCCCATTAGCACATTGGTTAGCCTTTGGATTGTGTTTCATTTTAGATATTATTGTACCACTTTAGAGTTTGTAGCTTATTCAACCTTGTGGGGTTGATCATTATATATTTCCCTCTTCTTAGAGCATGTATTTTTTACCACTGACCTAGCACCATTGATTAGTGCTTCCTCTTGATTTACACCATAAAAATCATCTTCTTGCTAGTTCAAAAGAATAACTTCATTCTAAGAAGATTCTTATGTATCTTCCCTCTAGGAATTAACTTCTTCTTGTTATCCTTGAGTGTTTGATATGTTTTTTACCATCAAGGCTTTATTGATGACACCATTAGGATAAACATTATGATTATGTGTTTGAGCACAAAGGTAACACCACTTGTATTCATGAGCTAGGATGTTTTGAATAGATATGATAAATTTTGAAGTACTTGGGGTAGGTAGGCATAGATATTTAGAGATTTTGATTAAATATTTTGACTTTTTGGCTATTAATTGTCTTGGTATGGTTGCTTATTAGGTTTGTATGTTTGGTTAGCTTATTGATAAGGTCTATAATTTTATGATTTCTACCTTTTAATTTCTACCAAATCATTACCAAATATTTTAAATAGTGACTCAACCTCATATAAATCATCAATAGGATTAGGAATTAAAGATGGTATTTTACTTATGGTGGGTGTCATGGGGCTAGCTCTTCAAAGCTAGCCAGCGATGTGGCACAACTTGTCCTAACCTGAATCCCTCATTGTGATGGGAATATATAAGAAATATGGACTAAACCTTTAGTGTTTACCTACATAAGTAACCCACAAACACAGTGGACAACAACTTGTATAAAGAAAGGATTAGCAGTGGAAATAAAAACACACACTTGCAAAGATCAAGAAATTATCTCAACACACATGAGCATTCACATAATGCAAAAAAATAGGGAGTAACATGTATTTTATTAACTCTTTGGAACAATACAATCTAAAGTATAATAAATAGGCCAATTAGCCAACATACACAATAACCATCGAGTCGGGATCAACTAATCATGTTTGGAACCACTTGAATGATTATAATTAACAATTTCCTCCCAAGGTCTGATTAATCTCTACCTAGGATAACTTAACCCCTAATTCATGATATTTGAGACTAATATAATTTTTCACCAACACCCACATGATGCTTTCATAGACATGTGCCCACAGTCCACATGAAGTTGGGACTGACACACCAGCTTGATAATGATTTTCTTTTCACCACATTGATAGTTCAGACTTACATTTACCCAAATCATTGTGCAAAGAAATCTAACCTTTCATTTGGTCAAGGTATACCAAACTCATGAATTAAGTTAGGGATGTTAAAGCAACACATCCCTCATAGACTCCCCCACGTAAAAATTAGTGACATCCTCAACACCAGCATGACTCCACTGGTAGAAACCCAGAGCCACAAGATTCACACATCCCTTTTTTAGATATAATCTAAGCCAAGAGGCCAACACCTCCCATTTCTAAGCTCTATCCAAAATTCTAGAGTTAAGAGACCACCACATTCCCTTTTTAGACCCAAAGCTAAGAGATAAACACACCTCCTTTTCAAGCTCCCTTTATAGTCAAGAGACCAACACAACCCCCTTTTTAGACCCAAAGCAAAGAGATAAACACATCCCATTTTCAAGCTCCATTCAGAGTTAAGAGATTAACATGCCTCCTTTTCAACCCCAAAGCCAAGAGATAAACACATCCCCTATTTAAGATTCATCTAGAGTTAAGAGACCAAGGCCAAACTCCATGACCTTAACTTTGAGGGCTTCTTCCTACTCCCAACTTACTAAAATACACCATTCCAAAACCATTAGAAAATCCCTCCACTCTATATTTGCAATTAACCCACTGTCTTCACCCCAACAAACTATTTCAACTACCACTCTAGTTTTACCCATCACACACATAGAAGGGCACTTAGGTAGGAACCATCACTGGTTTAGCTTCATCAGTGACTAAGGAATCTAATTGGTCACAAAATGAGAAACAAACTAAATCTTTGGAAACTTCCACATGTAGACAAGCTTTCCCACACAAGCCACACTAATCCAATGTAGCTTAGTAGGATCACCCTGATCTTGCCAATCCCCAACTTGGGGTGGAGGAAAATGGCTCTTAATGAGCCACATCTTCAAGACTCTACAAATCAAGGAAAGGCTAAGTGACCCCATCAAACTTACCCCCAAAATAGTATTGAAACTCCAACACAAGAGTATAACAGGTGAATACAACTCTTCAAATTAAACACCCTAAGTCTAATAATAGGAATGAAATTCCTTCCCAAGAACTCTCCTCTAGAACCAACATGATACACATGATTAATTATCTTCTCTATGACACAACAAGATGATGTTTCCTTGAGCATACTCCATGGTTGTGAAGAACCCACCCCACATCAATAAGAAAGAGGAACTTGTTTCTCCCCTTCAACATCCCAAATACCACTAAGCAATACAAGATACACTCTTTGATATATGTCCATCTTAGAATAATTTTCCACCCATCCAACTTGACTAGTCATTAATTTCTATTAGATTCCATGCATACATCCAAATAACCTAGGTAAATAATCCATATGCTCAACCCATTATTCTATGTCTTAGTTTTTTAGTCACATACATACAAATCATGCCATGGAGTGGAACCTTATTCCATAGATATCCCAAAATTTTAGGGTCAACTTCATTTAAATTTTTTGAGGTGTGCATAAAACCCACATTGATAAAAATAAAAGCTAGTGCTAGAAGGAGGGAAAAATTATGTGTTTTCCCAATAATAGGGTATATTCACTATGTAAAGCTAAAATAGAGACACCCAAAAGATTAACAAGGTCTATATCTTAAGATATCTTTTTGGTTTAACCATTGTCAAATCTTAGGAAGCCTATGCCCATACCTGTCACCCTTGAGATACACCAAGCTAGGACACTTTCTCCTATAATAAATGTCCCACTTATAAATCTTCCAATAGCTTAACCTTGGTTACTTGGATCTATCATTACCATCCCTAAAGACCAACATGATCTACCAAGGAATCTATAGGATTATTTCCATACATTCTCCCCTCTACTGGGAGGATGATAGAGGAACACATCAAATCTTTCAAGGCCACTTTGAGGTTACGGAATGTCATCCATTAGGATTTTGCATTTAGTATTTTTCCATTTATTCTATAATATTTTTATTATGATTTTTATTTCAATTTGCAACAAAAAAATATCACCTTATGAAATGAGTGTCAAAATATGTTCCTTACATAATTTGGACAAGTGACTAATCCAAGCCTGGTAAATTAGATCTTTACTAGCATGTAAAGGGAACCTAGTAAGTCAATTTGGGCCTTGAATTCAATATTCGAAAAGATTTACAATTGATTCAACATCTCATATAATCTATACATGAATTTGGTGCTTGAAATATACAAGAATACCCTAGATCCCATTAATTCAATGTGCTTACAAAGAGCTTCCACTATTAATACTCTAGCTTTGACATTCCAAGAAGCTATTAATATTGATAAGTAGCTCAAGCCATAACTTATCCTTCATAATTAAAGGGGCCAAACATTCAATAATGGACTCCCATCTTTAAGTACAATTCCACATGCTAATTAGAATGCCCTCGTATTCAATTAGAATTAGTTATACCCTCTACCACCTATGATGGTACAAAAAATCAAATATAAAGGAATGGACATTAGGAAAATCAACATTAGGATCACACCAACATAATAGGTGCTTAGGGTTCTAACTCCAAAAATGCTAAATTGGATTTAATATAAAAAATGGTCCAAAAATTGAGAAATGACTTTATGAATATGTAGAAGAGGATGGGTAATACCAACAATCAAACTTACAACCATAGTTATAGCTTCCCAAGATACATTAGACCTTTCAATAGGCCCACCAAAAATGTATAACAACAATAATAAAATAAGCTGTTAGAAATCAATGTAATGAAAATAGCTTTCCCCTATAGATACATGGTTCATAACAAATCACAACATGGATAACTAGACTTTATAGAGTTCTATGCAACTTTTCAAATATTCCAAAGAGAAATGATTATACAAGATCAAATGATGAATCATCTAGATCTCCCTCATGAATTTAGCCCCTCAAGTTTACCTATGATATTTGAAAGCTATGAGTCTTCCTTCCCCAATGAATATGATAATATTTTAGAGGATCATTCTAATTAATTACAAGTGTTTTAGTAGTTCAATAGAAAAAATTATAACTTAAGTAATATACAACCTATGACTACTTCTACTCCTCCCAATAATACATTTATCCCTCCAAATCCTAAAGCTAATAATAATCCTCCTCCCCCTAAAGGTAATGATTAGCCTTAGCATAGAGAGGAATATAATAAATGAGGATACAATATTATTGAGTACATGAATAATATTAAGGTGAATATTACTCTTCATGAAATCAGAGAGCGAAAGGAGCTCTTATGGAAGTCAATCACATGTAAATCTATTGTGTAAAAATACAAAACAATCAACATAAACATTATATATAAAAGTAATCTTGAGGTTCTCCAATTCTTTATAACCATTCAAGCATTTGGCAAGAATATACACAATTATCTGGTAGAATCTAGATCTTCAAAAATATTAATACAAAATTCCATTTTTAAAAATAGTGGTTTGACCTTGAGTCCATCCAAGAGGATTGTATCACAACTAGATAAAATAGTAATGCATGTATTGGGAGAACTTAATGATATAAGAATTTAGGTGGCCTAAGAACCTAGAGTACATATGACTATTGACATCTTGGTAGTGTATATTCCTAAAGGATATGGATTATTATTTAGTGGATATTGGTCAAAATGTTTAATTTATATCTTTCCATGGACTTTTCACATATTTAGTTGCCTTGGAGAAGTATTACCAACTAGATTAGGATCTATCGAGAACCAAAGATTAAGCATCTTATTACAGATTATAATAATACCAATGAAGAGGTAATTATAAGTCTCATAGACTTATAATTTATAAAATTACCATGTGATCTAGGAAAAACTTTATTTAACACTTTAGGTGACAATTCGGGTAAGGGTTCTACCGTAATTGGTGGCAAAACTTTTAGGAGCCATAACTTTTGCAGCATAGCTCTATTTGACTCCCCATTTGAACCTTTGGAAAGATAAGAATTAGGATAATTTGATGAGATGGCACAAGATATTATTAAGTTTTTTGACCCCCTAAAACCCAATGAAATTTTCCCAAATTTCAATTTTAATAGTGCAATCTAAAAATAGTAAGTTTTTAAAAATAGTAACTTCTTGAATTCTGTAATGTTGTAAATCACAGAATTTGAACCAATTCATATCCCTTAAGATGAGTGACCTTTAAAATCATCTTCCTACCTTCAAATTATGTATAAAAATAGATGTAACATGAAAATGAAATTATACATATCTTCTCAGAGATAAGTATATGTTTTTGCAATTTTGTGAGAAATAAAACATCTTTTCCCAAAAATAGCATTATATGATTGTGTTATTTTTTGTTCTTGAATTATATTTCATAGAAAACCTCTTATTTTTGGATCACAATGAGACATGAAGTTCCATAATAAATTTTGGACACTTCCTAAATGTGAACCCTCCATTTTGATAGAGCAAGATCTAAGCAAGGATTAGGCATCGATATTAATCTAGTCTATCTATAAGGAAATAAATTATTAGCAACATACAATATCCAATTCCCATGCACCACTAATATAATAGAGTATGAGGCCATAATTATGGGATTATAGTTTTCCCTCAAGAACATTATCAAATAAATACTAGTATATGGAGACTGTGAACTTGTTATTAACCATGCTAGAAATAAATATCAATTTAAATTGTCATACTTAAATATATAAAAGCATATATCTTGGGATCTAATTTAATCATTTGAATATTTCAACATAGTAGCTATTCAAAGAGAATAATACCATGCCTCCAATTCACTGGATACTTCATCAATGAATTTCGCACCCTTACAGGAGTCAAAAGTCTAGAAGTTCTCCATTAAATTGGCACCTTGTCCTTTAGTACCAGATAAGGTTGAAAATTTTCAAGTGTTTGATGATGACCAATAGATCATTTAATTTTTTAAAAATTTAGAATATTTTGAATCTCAAATAATTGATGATGAGGAAAAAAACTGTAGGTACCATGAATAATTGGATGAAGAAGGTGTTATCCAACTAAAGGAGAATCATCTCCCTTTAGTAATGGTCACTTTGGAAATGACCTGTAATACATATCCTCAGGCATAATCATAGAAGAAACTCAATGTTAATGAATATAAATTTAGATAAAAAACATAGGTGATGAGAGGGATACATAATTCATCAATATTGGCTTAAGTTATACACCATACAAAAGTAAAAAGGTTAAAAAACCAATTATCAGGTATAAAGATGTAATTGCTAGACCTATGATGACTTAAGGATATTCAATCCTAAATTCATCACCTATATAATTCCACTCAAGCTTGATGATAAACCATTTAGACAAAGGAAAAATTTGGTTAATATTATCTTATAACCATTGATATAGAAGGAATTAGATAATTTGTTAAGTGCTAGGATAGTTTTTCCTATCAAAAATTCAACTTGGGTGACCAATCTAGTTCTGGTCAAGAAAAAGAGTGGTAAAATCAAACTATGTGTCAACTTCAAAAATATGAATAAATATATTTAGAAGGATAATTATCCTTTTCCCTCCTTAAATGAGGTAATATAAATTATGAGTGGGTGTAAAATAATGTCTTTTTTAGAGGGGTTTTTAGGATATAATCAAGTACTAGTAAAATTGGAGGATAAGATGAAAATAACATTTACTATGAAATGGTGAACATAGACATACAAGTGATTGCCATTTGGGCTGATCAACACTAGAGATAATTTTAAAAGAGTGATGGATCATGCATTTTAGGGACTGATAGGCAAGTGCATAATCATATACCTGGATGACCTCATTGTTTTCTCTAAAAATAGAGTTGATCATATTGACCATTATTAGTCCATTTTTGAAAGATATAGGAAGTTTGGCATATTAATTTACCCTAACAAGAGTATATTAATCATTATCAAATACAATCTACTAGGCCACATTATTACTAAAAATTTGATCACCATTGACCCATATAGGATCTAGAGGATTTCAAAATAATGTTTCCAAACATAAAAAAAGGAGCTCAAATCCTTCTTTGGGAAGTTAAATTTCATAAGGAAATTCATATAAAGATTTGTAGAGATTTTTAGGTCCCTAAATGAAATTCTTAATCATAATTACAAATTGGAGTGGACACCTAAATCTAACAACTCCTTTCAAGACATAAATAAGGCTATTTCACAAGCCCCAATACTGGCAATCCCATATTTTACTAAAGACATTATCTTATACTCATTCACCTTAGAGCATATTATTTTTACTATAATTATGTTAAAAAAGGAATAATAAAATGATCATCATATCACATTCATGATCACTAAATTGAAAGATGTATAACTCAAATACTCCTTGATTTATAAGCAAATTTTCAATCTCATCAAGGTGGTTAATAAGTTTAGGCATTATATCTTATGTAATACCATCACCATAGTACTAAATCCTATTTTCAATCTTATGTTTGGATATAATGAATTAGGGGAGTATAAAGGTAAATGGATGGTGAAGTTTCAAGAGTTTGATATTGAAATTAAACTTTTTAGGATCATTAGAGGACAAGGCATTATTTAATTAATGACTAAACTAGACCTATGCATCACCATCAAAGAGGTCTAATAAACACAAGTTTCCTAAGAAGATTGGTATTCAAGTATTATTTAGCTCTTACATAATATAATATGCCCTAAGGAACTCAAGAGAGATCAAAAGAGATATTTAAGACTAAAGGCTACAGATTATGTATCACGCAGAGAAACTCAAGACATATTTAAGAATAAAAATTAAAATATTGGGAGTGGCCATCCATCTAGAAATACTACCAACCATAGGATAATCATAATCAGTTATTATTTGTTGATGGTCTTTAAGGATGTTGACTTCCATGTGAGCACATGCTATGAATGCTAGGTCTTGGAAAAAAAGAGGTGAACATAGTAATTTTACTACAACCTATGATTTAAGGTGGGTCATTTTCCCAATGGCGATTGGATTTCATTTGTGTTATAAAACTGAATTCCTTAGTTGGGTATAAATTTTTTCTCATTGATATAGATTATTACACTAGATGGATTGAGATAGTAGACACCAAAAACTCAAAATCACAATATGTGATTGGTTTTCTTGTAAAACATATCACAACTAGATCTGGCATGCATATCTCTTTGGTTTGAAATAATGGCCCAAAATTTCAATTAACTAAGTTCACCATATGGGACCATGATAACTAGATTGGAATCAGATCATCCTCTAATCACTACTCACAAGGGAACCGATTGGTTGAGTCAACCAACAATAACCTCATAGATGTTATCAAGATGTTAGCCGTAGATAAACCTAGGGAGTGACATTTCTTACTAAAATATGTTGTCAAAAGTATTTTCATTAATGTCAAAGGTAATAAAGAAAGTGGTGATGTCATGTCTGATCATGTGAATAAGGTGTATATTACATCCACAATAGTAGAAAGGTCAATTTTGAGACCTAGTCTTTGTATTGGGAGGCATGTTTGAAGGTTTAATGATTAAGCTTGGTGAGGACTTGTTGTGGCATGATGTTGATATATGAATGATTTTGAGCTTAAAGTTGTGTAAGGTAGGTTTGGATTCATATTAGCTAAGGTGATAATTGTTTGAGGTTTATCATGTTAATGTTGTTTTAGATCAAGGAGAGAAGATAAAGTTTGTGAAAAGTGTTTTGGTGGTTTTTTGATAGACCTTGTGTGGTGACATAGGTTTGGTGGCCTAATGTGTTGAGTAGGTTAAAGCTAAGGAGAATAAGTTTGAAAGCTATGGAATATGACATGAAGGTGTATGACATGTTTTTGATGTGGTGATATAATTTGAATAGGGTTCAAGGTGGTTACCTGATGAAGCTATGGTCTATAGTTATAGGCCTAGTATGAAAAGAAAGAGAGTGAGACCTAATGATGGTTCAAAGTTAGTTTCCTATTTTTTTGATCTCTTATTAAAGTTTTACAAGTTACTAGATGGGTTTTCAATTGTTTTAGCCATGTTTTAGGTCCTATCTTGAAGGATAAAATGTGAAAAAGTGTCCTTAGGCTTGTAAGTGTGCTAAAATAAAGAGATGTGAAACTGAGAAGAAGTTTATGATGCTCATTGGCACATGTATATTTTCATGGTGAATTGAAATTTTTTGAGTATTTTTGTAAGGGTCTTAATAAAATTATAGAATAATTTTTTCATAGAAACCAATCCCTCAACTTTATGAATGAATGTTAAGAAGGAAAGGAGATTTTTGTGCTTATAAACCCTCATAGTGGAGTGATCAAAAATATGTGAATGGATTTAGAGTATAATGTATTGATTGATAAATTTATATTATTTTATTTTGTATAGGACTCCTCCATTCATCTCTAAGTGATAATGGTGTGTCAAGACAATGAGCAAAGGCTATAGAAATATGCTTGTTTCTATTGATTTAATTGCTACATGTAGGGTTAACCTAGTCAATGCATAAGAATAATTGGAGGTTAAATTCAAATAATTATTATTAATACCCATGTATTTATTTTGGTGAGTTATAAACATTTTTCAATCATTTTCATTAATCAAGTTATCCTATTGTTAAATCTAAAAAGAGTAAAAATAGTGAAAGAAACTAGGCAGAGTGAAAATGTGATTAGGAAAGAGTTCCAAGTGACTAGGGATGGATAAAATGGTTTGGGGTATTTTTTAAATACATATTAAATATTTTACCTTGGTTTTTATGTGTTTTTTATGCTCATACATATGTTATAAGGTGATCACAAAGTGACTTGTCTGAATAAGATGAACTGTGAAGGTGTGTGTTCTAGAAGATGGTATATATATATTAATTATGTGATATTATACCTCCACATATTTTTTATTATATAAATGTTTATAATTTTCTCATTAATTAATTTTTAAGTCAAGGAAGGGGTCCTATAGGTTTTAGGAGTCATGTTCACCATGACTATGTTTTTGAGTCAACATGACTACTATAGGCATGCTAAGGAAAGTGAAGTGTTTGAGTTCCTGTGATAAATGGTGATGCATGAAAAGGAAGTATTTATGTTATTATAAACCTAAATTAAAAATTATTTATTTTTTAAAGATAACGAAATAGTTTTAGGTGTTGAGATGAGGAAGCCAAAAGGGCTTATCTAACTGTGTATGAGTAGTATGAGAGTGGTCTGAGGAATTGTTTTGTTAGATCAATGAATGGTGATAATAAAAGAGAGATAGTTATTTTATATTGATATATAATACTAATAGGACATATATATTATAATTATATATATTGGAAGCACTCTTACAAGTGATAATCATGAACATCTACATGACAGTACTTTGACTGTGTTTGACTAGTTTGAGTGGTCCTATAATAGAGGTCATTTTAGATGATTAGAGCTTGAGTGAAGATGTAAAAAGGACATGATGATATTTTTTAGGTCATGTGAGATATATTAATACAATTATTTGAGTGAGTTTTTTTGATAAATTTTATTGAATACTTTAATTCTATGAGATACATTTTCTAGGTATATGAAGGACTAATGGCGAGTAGGCAAAATGGATTGGTTCAAGTGGTATGTTGGAGTTATAGATTGTGTGGACCTATATAAAATTATTAATGAGTATATTTTATGTGTTTTACATGTGTATAAATCATTTTTTGAGGCTAAAATATATCCAATAAGTCCAAGTTATAATGTGTGCATGGATAGAACTAATTGCTTTAGGTCTCATTAAGTCCTAATTGAGTTTTGGGGATAAATAAGTATGACCAACCTATGGAGTGGATTTTATCACCCATGTAATGTGTGTATAGACATATTCAAAGTGTAAAAAAAGTATGATAAATATATTTTCTAACTAAGATGGGTTAGATGAAGTATGTGGTATAAATGCAAGGCATAATTGGCTTATTTAGACAAGTGGTGGTAGTGTGAAATTAAGTGAAGGAGAAAGCATTTAAAAAATAAGGATTAAGTAATTAAGTACCAACATAGGGTTAATAATATAATTAATACATATATGATCAAGTATATATAGGTAGACACACAAGTCATTAGACATAATGAGCATAGAAGAGGCATATTGAGTGAAGGAGGATAAGTGGCTTGTATGAGGTAGAGAGGTAGGTTTATAGGTGTTAGAGATAGAGAAGTCCATAATCAAATGTTTATTAATCTAGATCAAATGTGGATGTCATTTTTGAGGTTATTGTGTTATTTATTGACCATTTATGGGTTTATAACTTCCTCCTTTCTAGTTGGTACTATCTAAAGGTCTAATGGGTGCTCCTTGATCAATTGGTGTTGGTCTAAATTAAATATTCTCATTATAGGTTTAATGGGTTATCCCCCAAGAGTTCTTCCCACATAATCTCTTATGTTATCTTGTCATATGCTTGTGTGATGGTTTTATTATGCATTGATCTCTTATGTGAATGTATGCTTCATGGAATAATGGTTTTGGAATTGAATATACATTATTGCTTCATTGATTCATGCCCCCTCTCAGTAGCTATTTCTAACTAGTATCAAATACAAACCTTTGAAAGATGATTAATATTCTATATGTGAACTTAAGTAGCTTTAAGTGTTATAAGGATAATGTTCATCTTGTTTGCAATGATGGATGAGTGTGTCAAGATCATGGTTGAAGTGTACATGATGGTGTTATAAAATTTAAAGAAGGATTCTATTGAAGGTAAGTCAAAGATCAAATCCAAGTTGATAGACAAAAGGACCTTGAAGACATGTTTAAAGATAATATTATTTGTATTATGTCTTCATGAGACTTAATGAGGGTATGAGATCTAATAGAGATTTATAAGTAAGATCAAATGGTTTTTGGATACCTATGTTGATCTAGGAGGATCCACATTCACTTCAAAATAGAAATTGTCAAATTGTAAATTTATTGATGGAAAAATGTAGATCTTATCAAGATCTTTCTAGTGTATTTCATGGTTCACAAAATGGAGTTTGTATGCATATGATATTGCACATTGAAGTTCTATATCAACATGGCAAAAGGTGACATAGGATGATGTGGCATAATCCTAGCTCACCAAATAGACCAATTGTGTTACACAACATGGAAATGAATTTGTGTAAAAAAATAGTGGTTTTATATACCTTATCTTCAATAGGTATATGCATATTGTCTTCATATTTGAAAAGTGTATTCAGTAAAAAATAGGCTGATTATGGAGGCCATAACTAGATGGAGTCCACTTTTGTCTTGGAAAGGGGACCTTGTTGCTAATATAGCTATGGATTATTCATATAGTTGGATAATTTTTTAAATTTTTAAGCAAGAATGATCCAAATAGTGGGACCTCAAACCACCACATGGCTTACCACCACCTCATTTCTCCATAGTCCAAAAAAATTGTTACTTCGAGCCTGAGTTAGGATGTTAACCTGAGTTGGGATGTCAAGCCTAAGTTAAGATGTTGATTGAGTTGGGATGGAGAGTCCCACATTAAATATACATAAATTATGATGGGTTGAATGTATATAATATGATCTAGGTTCCATAGTTTTAACTTGAATGGATTCCCAGTTTCCCAACATGATCTGGGTCAATTTCTAACTTGAATGAGTTCCTAGTTTTAACACAAAACATAATAGGGCATGTTCAAATTCCAAAATTTGTGTTCCAAAAAATTTCTAAGTCATAATATTGGGTCATGACACATTTTATAAAGGATCACATTGAATTCAGAGTTCAATGTGACATGGCACCAACCAAATCAAATGCCATGAAACATGCCAAGTTTGGAATGGGGGACGAAGCCATATAGTCGGCCAAAGGTTCCATGCCAAGTTCAGACATCCACTAAAGATTCCACACCAAGTTGTGAAATTAACCTATTTTGAAACCATCCATGTGGAAATTACAAGAAAAGGCAAGTGATGGAAACATAGATTTTTCTACAAGAATCAAGGGAGAGGTATGAGCTTTTAAAAGCTCAAATTCATTTCAACATCCCAAATGTGGGACTAAAGAGATATGCCTTAGCCATAAAATGCCATCAATGGGTTTCAAATAAATCTCATTTTGGATAAAATTATTGATTACAAACCACTATGTCCATGGGTTTAAATGTTTATATAAATCCAAGACATTGTAATTGTAAACAATAGACCCAGCCAAAGACCTAAGGCAAACAAGACCAGTTTCCACTCTTCCTCATTTTAGAGGCTTTTGGAGGCATTGTTACTTCTCTAATTAAACTAGGAATTTGTCCTAAAATCTAAGAAATTTTCAATGGTATTTTAAAATCCTTATGGTTATTTTGGTAAGACCATTTTATAATTCTATATTCAAGACTTTTGGTAGAAAATCCATAGGATTGTAAGATTGTAGTGATGACAGTAAGGTAGAAGTTTTGTTCATGGGTATATCAAGACTTTATAAAGATTTCATGATAATTTATATGTAGTATTAGAGTGTCCATTTGATAATTTTTGGGAATTATCCATGTACTCACTTTTCAAGGGAATGGATCAGTCTTTACTATAAGCAAACTTGAAGACAAGCATTGCCAAACTCTGTAATCAACTCTAGTGCAGTGTGATTGGTATTCTTCCATTTATTTTGTTCAAGTTGATTATTTTATAGAATAATTTTTTAATATTTAATAATTTTCATACAATAATCTAAGGTAAATTTTTTTCATGAAAATTAATGCCATTTTATGGATTAGGTTTGGTATCAAAGCGATTCTTGCATATCATTAATATATTTTTTGCATTATGTGTGTGGTTATTGGGACTAGTTTAAAGCCATGGATTTATATCCATGGATGTAGTTACCAATGATGTTAGTGATATTGGGCACAATAATTCAAATCATTGTGTCATGCCAAAGAGATTAGACATAATGGATGACAAAATTGAACACCATTTGGGTGAACATGAGTGCACATCAATGCACTCAGGATCAATGGATCATTGAACTCCAATATAAATTTTATTATTTTATTGATTAGTTATAAGAAGAGTCAACATGAAATAAATTTAATTGATATGATCTCAATACTTCAATAATTCTAATCTATAGTCATTGATTGAGATGTAGACATGTGGTAGAGCATTGTTGGTTGTGACATCTTGATCATGCATTGTAGTGGTTCCAATAAAGGAACATGAGTAGAAGAAAGACTCATTTTATTCCAAGTACCAAACAACATTTAAGATCCCTATTTTGATAGGGAACACCATTTGGACCTCTATATATTATCTTATGATCTACAAGAGCCTCCAAATAGAATATTATAGTTATTTCATAGGGATATGTCATTAGACTTATTTTTGATGGAAACATAACAATAGGTTATGTGACCACTAAAATAGTATTTTGATTGGGCTTCCCAACATTTCCACTACCACATGACAAAATATTTGGCACACAAAATGGCATTATCTAAATTATGACAACATGTTATTGCACCTTGCAATTTGTAATTGGGAGATAGTTCTCAGACATGGTGACTCTCGATATCATCCAATTGGAGATGGATAAGATGGTTATAGGAAATTTATATTTCCTCACTTGAGAAGAATCATTTAGATATAATGACATCAATATTTTTGTGAATCACACTTAGACTATGCAATTTGAGATGGGGTAGGTCTTTAGAACTAGTCACAACAATTCCAGTCAGATATCAAACTCATATGTACCAAGTGACCATTAGGAACTAGAAGGTGAGCCATATAATGATTTGTAGAGAGACTATTAAAGGAGTTAGGTCCACACCAAGATTCTATAGCTGTTAAGGATTCTTAGGTGTATTTTGGGTTTATCTATTTTCATATACTTATAAAACTAGCCTAAATATTGTGTTAGTTAGATGTATGAATAAGACCCATATGGGAAATATTGTGACATACATCATGTGCAATTGTTAAAAACCCCAAGGGGAATTATTTTTATCTATATATATATATATATATGCATTACATAAATTGTAATTGTTATGTTGTGAAGTTCCCTGTAGATAAAAATTGAGGGATAGGTTTATCATACTCAATTTATCTTCTCACATTTTGGTAGACATTTTCCATTAACAATAGTATATACCAATTAGGGTATATGTTATTCTATTGAGAATAGTTTAGTAGACCCAGTAAGCACTAGATCCACACACATACTTATATGTAAAGGGAAACTAAGGCTATGCAATAGAAAAAGATGATGATAGACATGTTAAGATATCACTAGGCTTGTCTATATAAAGGTTGTTGAGAAGCCATGCAACAGAAGAAGTCACCCCATCCTAGTTTTATGTAGACGTTATTGATGGCCATGTAGTAGTAGAGGTTTTTAAAAGATGTGATCAATTAGTTGTTCCAATAAAATGTAGATGCAAAACTAGAATAAGATTGATAAAGACCCATCAAAGTTATTCAAACTAATTGGAATTATAGAGGATCAAGTTGGGTACCAGCTTTTGGTGGACCAAAAGCCCTCTTAATAGGGGGGATTGATCTAGGAAGATCCACATTCACTCTAAAATATAAATTTTCAAATTGTAGATTGATTGATGGAAAAATATAAAGCTCATTGAGAGATTTTTAGCATATTTTATGGTTCACAAAAAATATTCTTTATGTGTAGGATATTGCACACTGAAGTTCCAAATCAATAGGGTAAAAAGTGACATAAGATGATGTGGCCTAATCCTAGCTTGCCAAATGGATCAATCATGTTATGACATGTGGTAATGAATTTATATGAGAAAAATAGTGGGTTTCTATACCTTGTCTTTGATAGGAGTATGTAGATCATCTTCATATTTAACATGCATATTTAGAAAAAAAATAGGCTGGTTATAGAGACCATAGCTAGATGGAGTCTACTTTTGTCTCAAAAAGGGGACATTGCTATCGATATAGCTATGTAGTATTCATCTAGTTGGACCATTCAAAAAAATTTGAGGTGATAATGATCAATATGGTTAGACCTCAAGCCACCACATGGCTTGCCACCACCTCATTTCTCCATAGTCAAAAAAAATTGTCAACTTAAGCCTGAGTTGGGATGCTGACCTGAGTTAGGATGTCGATCCTAAGTTGAGATGAAAATTGATTTGGGATGGATAACCCCACATCTAATGGATTTGATTTTTTATTGGTAGAATGGATCCAACATGATCTAGGTTCCATATTTATAGCCTAAATGGGTTCCTAGTTTCCCTACATGGTCTAGGTCAATTTTTAACTTGAATGAGTTCATAATTTTAGCACAAAACATGATGGGCCATGTTAAAATTCCATGGTTCAAGTTCCAAAAAATTGTTGAGTCACAAGATTGGGTTGTGACATAGTTTCCAATGGATCACATTAAATTTGAGTTTAACATGACACGACACCAACCAAATAAAATGCTATGAAGCATGCCAGGTTAAATGGGGGACTAAGCCACATAGTCAACCGAAGGTTTTATGCCAAGTTGGGACATCCATTGAAGGTTCCATGACAATTTAAGACATACACTAAAGTGAAAACCACCCATGTGTAAATGCCAAAAAAATACAATCAATGGAAATGTGGCTTTTACCATGGGAATAAAGGGAGAGGTACAAGCTTTTAAAAGCTCAAACTCATTTCAACATCCCAAATGTGGGACTAAAGAGATATGCCTCAACCATGAAACATCACAAATGGGTTTCAAACCAATGTCATTTAGATAAACTGATAGAGTCCTAACCACTATGTCTATGGGCTTAAATGGCTATTTAAAGTTGAGACATTGTAATTGTAAACAACGAATCTAGCCAAAGAGTTAAGGCAAATAAGACTAGTTTGTACTCTTTCTAATTTTAAAGGCTTTTGGAGGCATTTTTACTTCTCAAAGTAAACTAGGAATTTTTCCTAGACTTCGAGATTATTTCAATGGTATATTGAAATCCCTATGTTGATTTTGGTAAGACCATTTTATAAGTATATATTCAAGACTTTTGGTAGAAAATCCATAGGATTTCGACATGGTAATGACAACAATAAGGTGCAAGATTTATTCATGGGTTTAAAAGAATTTCTGAAGAGGTGAGATTATAAATTATAATTTTTTCAATCAATAGAACCCTTTAGTTAAACCTTCACTTATAGCCAATCAAGAAAGTGTTAAACCAATTTTAATGTCTAGAAGGTAGATATGACTCCTTGAGATATGAGGTGGTTAGATACTTCAATAAAAAATGAGAAAACATGGATATATTCCATATAGTCACATTAAATACTTATAAATATCCTCATTACCTCTAATCAACACCTACAACCAATATTGGTAGAGTATAAACTAGAAGGAAGCGAGGAAATATAGTGTTGTAATCAATTATACGGGGTTGTGAAGAGACTTGGTAAGATGATAATCATGTGTGAGTTTTATAATAACATCATCAAATCCTAATTATCACCTTAATAAGGTAAACATAAGAGTGACAAAGTAATTTCAATCAAAAACCTTTTGAGACACATAGGCAACCTAAACTAGTCTTGGAGGATTTGAGCGTTGAGGCCTCTATAGGAATGATCTAGCTCTAAAATTTTGTAAAGTTGGTGTTTATGAGTGTATTGATGTGTATATGGTATTTTTAATGTCACATTATTAGTGTAAGCATCCAATATTTTGTCATATTCATGCCTTAATTTGTTGACAGTCAATAATGGAGATAGTATGACTATTTAGAGGTATAATGGATCATATAAGGGTTTTGAACCTCTTAAGAAGGATTAAGAAGAATAGGAAGGTGTTTCATAGTCATCATAAATTTAGGTAGATATATCAAATAGATTATTTCATGCCAATATTCCCTTGAGGGCTTGAAAAGAGGCAGACCTATAACTAGTATGTGCATACAAATTAAGGGTTTGGTACACATTTAAAAGTTATTTTAGGTGGATAATGGATGATAGATAATTTAAAGATGTATAGGAACACATAATTAATAATAATATCTCAGTTTAAATAAGGAAAATCACCAAAAAAATCTATTAGGTTTTCATAGACTTGATTGTATAAAACCCTAGGGTAGAGGAATCAAGGATAAATAGGGTATTACATGATTAGAAGGCGCAGACCAGGGAGTGATATCACTCCTAGAAAATGATTCATGAGATAAAAATAAATTATAAATGTCCTTGAGTGAGAAAAAAAAATTAGACCTATGTTTTCTCCATACACACACATGCAGGCAAACCAAACCTACAAGTATCCACTTGAATAAGAAGAGCATAGTTGAGGTTTAAGCATTTAAAGTTGAAAACATGAGTGATAATAGGCCTAAAAATGTATTTTTGGTTGAATATGAGTCTATAAAAGCATCTAAAATCCACTCAACCCTCAACACTCAAATTTAGGCCTTTTAGGCCTCAAACTAGTCTTGAGACCTATAAGTTCCACCATCACATGAGGACACTTTTAAAGTTTCATAAGAAAAATGACACCATGATAATGTGTATAGGGATGGTTCAAGTATTTTTAAGGTAATTTAAAGTAATAAAAATTAATAGAAATGTTAGTTTTAGTCCAAATATCTAATTCAAACTATTCAGTCTAGGCAGTCAACTTGAATTACCTATTAAAAAGCTCATATCTTTCACCATAGTAGGACTTGAGTCAAATTCTCTTATTAGGAGTTAGGAACCCTAGGGAAATTTAAATAAATAGAGTATTGAGTTTTTTTAAGGATATTAGGTTTATGAACCATTACTAAGACTATAAGTAGGTCCATAATTTATGTAGAACACTACAAGCAAGCTTCTCTACATACGTATCTTTACACACATTTTTCATGGAAACCCAATAATTTTAGGAAAGTTTAAGGGGATTATTAATAAAATATATATGGAAATAAGTTTTGGTTTAGAGGTTTGTAATTTATGGACCATCATTAATAAGGTGGACCTCCAAAACCCTCCTTAAACCCTACTATAGACCAGTTTTGAGAAAAGTGAGGTTTATTTCAAGAAAACACACATGAATCTCCCTATAAAATATTTAATTATCAAGTGAACTCAGAGAAATTCGTGACCATGGTGCTGTGTTGTACATAACTATATGAACCTATCATAAAATAAGGTTTTTTGAGGAGAATGTGTATAAATAAATATACAAGGCAATTTAAGATTGATGTCAATCATTAGAGATGATTGTTTAGTACTTTTTTCACCTTCTCAAGCCATCAAATTATTAGAACCATTCCCATAAATTCCTTATAAGTATCTTCTAATTATCCAGTTTGTATAACTAAAGGATAGAATGACCTAGTCACATAGTTTGATAAATTTATAGGTGTTTTTAACCCAAGAAGGCATATGTCATCATATGTGGCATTTATTGAGGTCTAAATCTCACTTTTTCACAAGTTTATAAAGTTTCATGTAGTTTTTATGGTAATCAAAACACAAGTAGTTAGGCTATTAGGCTTAATTGGCCTAGTAGACCTACTTGGTCAATCAAATTAAGTTGAGGATGTCATAGAAGACTATTGAGATGGTTAACTTAGATGATAATTAAGTCATAACTAATATTCATACCACATAACTAACCTTCAAATACCAACCACATGCATAACTAGTCTTCATGTGGAAAATTCCATTTATAACTAGTCTTGAACTACC
Organism: Torreya grandis; assembly: GCA_037957365.1. Classification (NCBI taxonomy): domain Eukaryota; kingdom Viridiplantae; phylum Streptophyta; class Pinopsida; order Cupressales; family Taxaceae; genus Torreya; species Torreya grandis. Next base: position 1,673,595 of record JARHVA010002433.1, on the reverse strand, counting down.
AATCACATGCATAGCTAATCTTCAAGTGGAAAATTCCATGCACAACTAGTATTCAACTACCAATCACATGCATAACTATTATTCAAGTGGAAAAGTTCCATTCACAACTATTATTCAACTATCAATCATATCCATAACTGATCTTGAGCATCAATACAAGAGTTAACTGGTCCTTAAATGGCAAAGTATAGGAGTAATCTAATAAATTAAAGGCATAACATGCTTCAAAATAAGGGATTTAATCAACTACATCCTCAAATACCAATTCTCAATGCTAAAAAACTTATTTAGGAACCATGTAGGAGTACCAAACATAAAGAGATGTCTTTAGGACTATTTGTAGCAAGTTATAACTGAAGTAAGCTTGAGTTGATGGTCATTGATGACTCTTTCTTCTCTCTTTTATTGTAGTTTATTATTCTCTTCTCATTTTCTATATATTCAAGCTTTTAAGACTTGTATGATGATCCCTCTCTTGGGCATGATGAAATTCTACCAAGAATGAGATTTGTAACCTCTTAAGATAATAAAAATGAGTCTTTTAGATTCATTAGTACAAGTTTAGTGTGTTTTATTAGTTTGATTTGCACATGTGGTAGTGTTAACTCCCTTGGTAGGTCCTAATCTCACCAAGTTACTAGTATATCATCTTATGAAACTGACATATAGTGTTTGAATATTCATTTATTTATCTTTAGTAGAGATATTGACTAGTTAGTGCCTTGAATTAGGACTTTCACCATTGCCCTTATGATTTGATCACTTGATGAAACCTTTATGTGAAAAATTTTTGCATACAAGTCCCTTAGATTTGTAAGATTCAATGATTTATATTGATTATTAGTGTTAGTTATAGCTCAAATTAAGTAGATGAATTATTACATTAGGTCTATCACCATCACTTGTATAGGTTTTCCCTTTTAGTTATCTTACTAAATCTTCTTACCCCCAAAATTAGTAGGTTTTAATAAAGAATTAAAAATTTTTACATTTGATGAGATATCCTCATAATATATATATTTTTTCTAAGTTACAGGTATCCCACAACCTATATACCAATCCAATGTTAGTCCAGTTTTAAAGGAGATCTAAACAATCTACTTTAGCAGGGTGTAACTTAGGTTGTTAATAGTTTTAGCACATCAAATGGGACATAGATCCATCTATTATAGTATTCATTTACCCCATCTTGGTCTTCAAAAATATTCTCAATAACTCATATGGTCATCATCTCAAGGTAAATAACATCTCTTGTTCATAATTTATTTATTTCCATGTTTTTTGTAGTGAGATATGGCTACATATGGGATAGATTATTATAATTAACTATGTTATCAATATCCCTATGATCCATACCCATTACATTATGATACCTATACATCTCATTATGATCCCAATCCATACTTGATTCACATTTATCAATAATATGATATCCATTGTCATGCCTATAATCCATTTCAATACCAAGGATACCACTCTAGCCCTTTTTGTGAACCTCATTCACTTCCTTAAAAACCTAATTATCAATGTAATCAGCCATGGAAATATCATGACATTCATGATCAAATTAAACAAGTTCTAAGACAATCCATATTAAGATTTAAATAGATCTTATTTGGATATGAGAAACACATGGTGAGCATTGACACAAAAAAGAGCTATGGAAATGAAATTCCTAGGTAGGAGATTGAGAGCATGAGAACTCCATTATAAAAAGATAAATAAGAGTGGGCATTTCTCATAAGATAAGATCATTTAAAATTTAATGGTGATATTTTGGACATAGGTGGTTTAATTTAAGGCATTGAAGATAAGTTGGTCGTCTATGAGAGACACTTGGTTTAACATAACCAACATCATGTTCCCTCCTTCATTTCACATCAACCCTTCATTAAATTACCTTTTCCCTTTAAAAAATGTCAAAATAGTATGTATTAGATCCCTCAAAATTTATCTCAAACCTATCCAAATTTTCCTACTTGCAAGTATATCTAAGAGAGACCTCAAAATGTGAAAGTAGTGTGTTTTGAGTAGGTTGAATCATATGTTTCACAACATGTTATACAAAGGACTTCATCTTTTAATCAGTAGGGGATATATCCAATGACATGGTGTTAAACTTTAAGGGTCACCTTTCTAAATAAATTGATCTTGCAAAACAAAATCCTAATTAGTCAATAACAACTACAAAAAAAACACAATCTCAGTAGCAAGTTTTTCCATTCATACCCATGGTTAAAACAATTACAAAATAAGAAGTCCCTAAACCCATGTTTATGGCTTGGAAATAAGTATAGTAGTCAAAGGAAAGAGAAGAACATTCAAGTATATACTTAAGTTTTTAAGTAGAAATCAATCATGAGATCATTTAACCTCCACTCTTCCCTCCTCAAAATCCCCAGGCTTTTCCCTCATGGAATTTTGTTCAAGAAAATATGTAGTAGAGGGAGAAAATGATGGTTGTCAATGTTGAAAAATTGAGTATGGAAAAATAAGAATTCATGGAAACACCATTAGACTTGAATCATATTCTTAAGCATTTTTAGGGATCCACCATGCCACTTGAGAACAAACCTCTCCTTTGTGAGGTAAATGAAGAAGATTCAGCTAAAGCTATAGAAGATGAAAGTGAATTGATTGATTAAGAGGAGTACATCACCTTTGGAAGACCCATTACCAAGGATATATGTGAATCAATATTTCTTAATGCAAAATAAGATGGACTCCAAGAGTTTCTTTGATATATAAGATGACCTTCAAGTACAAGATAAGACAAAAGAAAAAGAGGCTTTAGTTGAACAAGAAGAGCATGTTCCTCAAGAACTCCTTGGTCATATGGTAGATACCCTAAATCAATATAGCTCATAAGAACTTGCAATAGCTGTAAGGCAAGGTGATGACCTTATAGAGTATTAAAGAATTTAAGGGAAAATATGCATTCAAGAATCTTCTAGCTTAATTTAAGGTCAAATACCAATTCTTGGTCACAAATATGAGTTGGAGTTTGAGTGGGTTAATGAGATGCCATTTTCCATTGAATATGAAGATGATAAACTTGTGAAGAATTTGGAGATGATTAATAAACATGATGCCTCACAATTAAATGGTAAGGATGGTAGTGAACTCCATGTCATTACAATTCATCATGAAGGGATGACATTTTAGGTAGACCTGGAAGGCTTTTGTTCAAATTTTGATAGTCCATATCTACCACATAAGGATTTTGAGGATGGTCTTGTAAAGAACACTACTGCAACTTCTCATGCTAATTCTTATAGGTATAATCAAGGAGAGATTAATGACATATTAAAACTAGGCTTGTACACCTATCAAGAAGTTGAAAACCTTGAAAAACCACTATCTCAATTGAAGCATAATGAAGTCACTAATAAAAGCATATTAATTGAGTTTCTAATACATTCATTGTATAAGAATTTGACAAACCATTAATATTCCATGAATGAGGTAGAATTATCATTTTTTATGTAATAAAAATGGATACGAGAGGATTATGATTGGGTCTTGGATTCACATATACAATTCATGCATATGAGAGTATAACTAGAAGGCCTAGATCCTTCCCTAAAATCTCATGAATATGTTAATGCTCCTAGGTGTAATAAGGAGATATCAAGATATGTAAATAATACTTCATGGTGAGATAGTGGTCAATCAAGTTTTCCTTTTGAACTTAGATGAAAGAATCCAAACTTAGGTTAGTTTTTTGAGTTTATTTTCTTTTTTCAAAAATTGGTTAGCCCAAGTAGTAGTTTCTTACTTTGTTGTGTTTGTCTTATTTTTTTGTTTCCTTAGGTTAGGTGTCTTTTATTTTTAGTTTGGTTGTGTTACTTTTGTTGCTTCTATTTGTGTCTTATTATTTTTTTAGTCAAAGAGAGGTGTCTCAAAGTGAAAAATCTACTTTTTCATCCAAATTAGTCATTAAATATCATGTTGTCCTATTTCATACTATCATTATGATGAAAATTTAGTGGACTCTCTTGACCAATAGGCTGGTTAGCCCCTGTGAGTCACAAAAAATGTTGGAAATTTATCCTATCAAGTCTAAATGCCAACCCCTACACTAAAAAAGTTTTCATGTCCTAGTTTTCCTTGGTCCTAAAATGATGTGCTTGATCATCATAGTGTTCATTTACTATCATTTCAAGAGTCAATCTCATGTCTTGTCACTATAATATCTTGTTTCAAGTGGTATTAAGTATCATCATGGTTTTTGAGTATCTTATGATGTCTTTAATAAATAATTAAAGTGGTCTTTTGATCCAAAGTGCCTTGATAAAGATGGTTGAAGGTGGAAACTAATAATTCACTATGAGTTTATTTGTTATTTTTGGTGTATTCATGTTTGAAATTATCTATAAGATTAGAATGTGTGTTCAAGACATGTAAAAGTATCATTCAAGCCTTTTAGGAAGGCTATAAGGTATTCTTCATGGTACTTAGTGACAAATATCCTTTTTAAATTTATGTGTATATTGCCTAAAAGAGAGCTTTTGAGTATTTTAATGATAAATTTTGGATTTAAAAAGCCACTAAATCATTAATAATACCTTTAAACACCTTCATCTTCATGACTTTGCTTTAAGTTAAATGTTTCATGCTTTAAAAATATCTCCTCTTCAAGTCTAAAACATAGTTTCGCTCTCCAAAGAAATCCCACTTATCAAATATTCTCATATTTTTATCTCAAAAGACTATTTACCTATGTTAATATGCCAAAAAACTCATTATCTTCCTCAAGTTTCACTAAATTGGTATTTCAAAGTTTTAAGTTCAGAGAATATGTAAGAGAAAGGCCTCTTTCACGTGGTTTCATGTAGGAGTATGGATTTGTACAAACTTTTATGTATAACAGAGGTCAAGCTATTGAATATGAAGTAATTATAGGTGTTTTCATAGAATATTCAAGGAAAAAGGATCTCATACAAGCTTAAAACTAGTTCTCTTCATCCACCAAGCTTACTTGTAAGATGAGAGAGTCCTTTAGGTTTTCAATTGGTATGGCCATTAGAGAGAATTTCAAGATATAGAATTTTTGGTAGAGGAAGTGGTATTAGAGAGATTGTGTATTTAGGAATTGGTTTTCAGTTTGGCTCTCTCCTTTATTAATAATCCTCTATAATTTAATGCACTCATAATGGCTCCTTCACTTAGGTAGGTAACTGATTTTCTAAGTTTTGTCCTTTCTTAAGCATCATGATAGAAAGATGGAAGTTTATGAATATTTTTAGGAGTATGGACCACCTTTACATGAAATTTTCAACTTTATTTCACATTTGTGAGGTTATATGGATCTTAAGAAGACAAATAAATGTGAAATTTACAATTTGTAGGTAGTTTAGAGAGATTGTAAGATTCAGTGGTTGATCCATTCGTGTCAAGACTCATAATCACATGATATTTAGGTCTCTTTCATGTTCATGTGTTTTTATTTCAATATTCACAAATTTTCTCAAGGTACCCTAGTAAATAATCCATCAATTTTCCTTCAATATTTGCATGGAGTCTTAGTTTAGCATAATTTAAGGAAACTTAACATTTGTTAAGGTTTTTTAATGATTCATAGGTTTCCATTTTAGTAAGTTATGTTTGTTTAAATACCTAAAAAGCATTATTTATAATAGAGGCATATACATATGCTTATATAATTGTCTTCATGACTACCAAGGAGTTGATCCATGTGTCATTTCACTCCTTGTGTCTCTTGTTATTTTCATAGCCTTTCTACTACCATTAATCACTATTTCAAGCTTTCCACACCATTTATATTCTTAGTTCCATGTCCATTATCATCATATGACCTCCATCCACTTTCACCTCATGTATCCATTGTCAAAGAAGAATCAAGACTTTCGAACCATCATGGTTATGAAGATATGATTATTCAACCCTACACACTAATAAAATAGAGATGAATGATTACCTACAAGGGTCAAGGCCTCACCTCAAGATGTAAAATATCTCTAATACACCATGGTGGTCATTGAAATACAATTTAAATGATAATGGGTCATTGGTTAGTCAAGAAAATTAATAAAATAAAGTAAACCTACTGAAATGTATTCATGAGAAGCAAGAGAGATAGACAAATAACTTGAAATTTTCCCTTGTTAGTAGTTTTTAAGGTAACTTATGCTTCCTTATATCTCATTAATTAAATAAATATTGTGATAAAAATCATGTTATTTTAAGTAATAGATATTTTTGAGGAAATAATAGTGATTTTAAATCATTTTGAATCATGGAAACCAACTTACCAAATTGATCATGATCTGTATAAGTAGCTTTATATTCACCTACAACTATATAATGAAAGGAGTGAGCTAGAGGTCCATCAATAATAAGTCATAATACATATATATGTTGGGATCCTTATTATAACTATAAACAAGTGTAAAGATAGCAAGAGGATCAGTGGAGTTTATTTTAAAGCCATAAAAGATCAAATAATGTTGGACATCTAGGAAGAATAGACCTATAGACCCACGTATTTGGTCAAGGTAGCTAATAGTAGTTCATTTGAAAACCTTATACATATAATAATGAATATGTGATAGATTTTAAATGTAGGTCATAAGATATTCTCAAGGATCCAAAATTACACTATAGAGTTGTGGAAAGTATGCTTCACATACAACTATCTAATGAAAAGGTTTTTAAGAAGTCATAATACATATAGATGTTGGGATCCTTATTATAAATATAAACAAGTGTAAAGATAGCAAGATAATCAGTGGAGTTTATTTTAAAGCCATAAAATATCAAATAATGTTGGACATCTAGAAATAATAGACCTATAGACCTACATATTTGGTCAAGGTAGCTAATAGTAGTTCATTTGAAAACTTTATACATATACTAATGAATATGTGATAGAGTTTGAATGTATGTCATAAGATATTCTCAAGGATCTAAAATTACACTATATGGAAACCAACATGGAATTAGTTTTATATTGATAAAAAACCTTTTCAAAGTATGCTTCACATCATTTAAAGAGAAACTGTGTACCTGATAGAGTTGTGGAAAGTACTATATACATTATAAGGTTTGTAGAGACATTAAATGGCTTTACAACATGGTATGAAAGACCTTATAAATTAATAATAATTAAATATATTTAATTCACTTTCAATATGACATCAAGGAACCAATGGTTGAGCCTAGGTGGATCAAGATGCTTTTGGGAGAATCTAAGTCCTAGGAAGATAAACACTTGCTTGGAATAATGGAAAAAAGATGAAGGGTTTTAATTAATTTTGTAAAAATTAAAATTATATCTTAACTTATACAAGGTATAAAATAAATATATTCTTTGACATGTTCTAAGTATGTCCTCTTTATGAAAACAACACCTACATGCACACCTAATGGAGTATACTTAGTCCTATATCTCAATACGGAAGAAGAGTAAGGATTGAAAAACTCTTGTGATATGTGACACCTCAATCGGTTATATGAGGTTATGAATAGTTTTATTATATATGAGGTGAGATTATAAAGTATAAGGTTTGAACTCAATATAACCCTATAGTTAGACCTTCACCTATAGCCAATCAAGAAAGTGTTGAAGCAATTTCAATGTCTAGAAGGTAAGCATGACTCCTTGAGATATGAGGTGGTTATATAATTCAATAAAAAATTAAAAACATGGATATATTCCTAATAATCACATTTAAAAGCTATAAATATCCTTTTAATCTCATATCAACACCTACAACTAGTATTGGTAGAGTATAAACTAGAAGAAAATGAGAACATATAATGTTGTAATCAGTTGTATGGGGTTATGAAGAGACTTGATAAGATAATAATAATTTTTTATGGTTATCATAGCATAATAAAATCCTAATTTTCACCTTTACAAGGTAAACACAAGAGTAACAAATCAATTTCACTCATAGAACTTTTGAGACACATAGGTAGCCTAAGTTAGTCTTGGAAGATTTGAGTGTTGAGGCCTCTATAGGCATGATCTATCTCTAAAATTTGGTAAATTTTGTTTTAAATAGTGTATTTATGTTAAAATTTTCTTTTTAAGGTCACAAAATTAATGTAACAATCCACTATTTTGTTACAGACATGCCTCAATCTGTTGATAGTCAAGAATGGAGCTAAGAGGACTATTTGGAAGTCTAATGTATCATATAGGGGGTTTGAATATAATTATAAGGATTTATAGGTAATTCAAGGTGTTAATTATTCTTTATTAATTTATATATATATGGATCAAAAATATTTTTTCATGCCAATATGCCCTTGAGGTGTTACAAAGAGGGAAACCTATAGCTAGTCTATGCATACAAACTAAGGGTTTGGTACACATTTCAAAGTTTTTTGAGGTGTATTATAGCTTATATATAATTTATAGAGGTATAGGAACATATTATTAATAATAATATATCATTTTAAATAATTAAAATAACCAAACATAGTCATTAGGGTTTCACAAACTTGATTGTGTACAACCCTAAGGTAGAGCAATCAAGGATAAAAAGGGTATTAGGTGATTATAAGGGGTAGAATAGGGAATTATAATAGTATTTAAACATGATAAATTATATAAAACTCCATAAAAAAATTTATTTATGGAGAAAAAAAACCTTTTAGATCTCTATTTTTGCCATACACACATAGGCATGTAAATTAAACCTACAAGTAACCACTTGAAGAAGAAGAGTAGAGTCAAGGTTTGACCATTTGAAAATGAAATAAGGAGTGAGAAAATTTATTTTATGGTTAATATGAGTCCAAAAATCATATATAATCCACTCAACCCTCAACACTCAGTATTAGGCCTTTTAGGACTAAAACTAGTGTTGAGACCTATAAGCTCTACCATCACAAGAGGACACTTTCAAACTTTATTAATAAAAATAACACCATGAAAAATTTTAAGGATATTTCTAATTTATTTTTAAGGTAATTTAAATAAAATAAAAATAATATAAAGGTCATTTTCTATCCCAAGATCTAATTTTAACTTTTCAGTCTAAATAGTCAACTTGAGTTGCCTAAAAACTCATATCTTTCACCACAAGAGGACTTGATTAAAATTATATTATAAATATTTAGTAACTCTAGGTAAATTTTAGTCCATTATTTATTTATTTTTATTATTAATATGAGGTTTATGAACCATTGCTAAGACTGTAAGCAGGTCTAGAATGCATACAAAACACTACAAGCAAACATCTCTATGTAGGTATCTTTTTACACCTTTTGCATGAGAACCCAAGATTATTTATAAATTTGAATGGAAATATAGACTAAAATTATATGTAAATAGTTTATAGTTTTAAGGTCCATACTTTATGAACCATCATTAAAAAGGTGGACCTTTGAAACCCTCTATAAACCCTACTATAAACTAGTTTTGATAAAAGTGAAGTTTATTTCACTTAAACACCCATAAATCACCATATACACTCTTGAGTCATGAATTAAACTAAGATAGGGTCTTGATAATGGTACCATGTTGAATGTAAATATACAAACATATTAGAAAATAGGGGTTTTTGAGGAAAAAGTGTAGAAATAGAGGTACAAGGTAGTTTGAGATGATGCCAATCATTGGAGATGATTGTTTGGAATTTTTTTCACCTTATAAATCCATCATATGCTCAAAAAAATGCCTATAAATCCCTCTGCAAGTCCCTTATAATTAGGTAATCTATAAAAATGGACAAAGTGACTTAGTCACCTAGTTTGATAAATTTATAGGTGTTTTTTGCCCAAGAAGGCCTATATAATTGTATATGTCATTTATTTAATCCTAAATATAACTTTTTAACACATATTTAAAGTTTCGTGTAGGTTTTCATGGTCATCAAAACACAAGCAATTGGGGTATTAGGCCTAATTGGCCTATTAGAATTACTTGGTCAATCAAATGAAGTTGAAGATGACATAAAAGACTATTGAGAGTATTAAATTAAGATAAAATCAAGGAATAAATAAGCGTCACACCACATAACTAAACTTAAATTACCAACCACATGCACAACTAGTCTTCAAGTGGTAAATTCCATGTAAAACTAGTCTTTAATTACCAATCACATGAATAGCTAGTCTTTAAGTGGAAAATTTCATGCATAACTGGTCTTCAACTATCAATTACATGAATATCTAGTCTTCAAGTGGCACATTCCATGCACAACTAGTCTTTAACTTCCAATCACATGCATAACTTATCTTGAGTGGCAATCCATGAGTTAACTTGTCCTTACATGGAAAATTTCACGAGTTCTCTAATAAAGTAAAGGCATAAAATGCTTTAAAATAAGTGGAGTTATTCAACTACATCCTCAACTACCTATTTTGAATGCCAAACAACTCATTTAAGAATCATGAAAAAACACTAAACATGGAGAGATGTCTTGAGGCTTAATTGTAACAAGTTGTAACTAAAGTAATCTTGAGTTGATGGTAATTGATAACTCTTTATTCTCTCTTTTACACCAATTTATTCATATCTTCTTCTCCTTTTATATATATTTAAGCTTTAAGGACTTGTATGATGATCCCTCTCTTCGGCATGATGAAACTCTACCAAGATTGAGCTTTATAACCTCTTAAGATAATAAAAATGCCTTTATTAGATTCCATGGTATAGGTTTAGTGTATTTTATTAGTTTTATTTGTACATGTGTTAGTATTACCTCCCTTTGCAAGTCCTAATCTCATCTACTTACTATTATATCATCTTATTCAAGTCACACATAGTTTTTGAATGTTGACTAACTGAGATTGGAGTGGAGATATTGATTAACTAGTTAGTACCTTAAATTAGGCCTTCCAACATTGCCATCATTATTTGATCACTTGATGAAACCTTTATGTGAAACACTTTTTCATAGGAGTCCCTTGGAGTTATAATATTTAGTTATTTTAATTAATTATTAGTGTTAATTGGAGTTCAAAATGAGTGAATGAATGATTACATTAGGTGCATCACCATCACTAGTATAGGTTTTATCTTTTAGTTATCTTTCTAACTCTTTTTACCTCCCCCAAAGTAGTAGGTTTTAGTAAAAGATTCAAAATTAATACATCAAATGAGATAGCCTCATAACATATAGTTTTTTATAAGTTACAGGTGTCCCACAACCTATAGACCAATCCAAAGTTAGTACAAGTTTAAAGGAGATTTGAATAATCTACTTCAACAGGGTGTAACTTGGGTTGCTAATATGTCTAGCATTCCTAGTAGGACATACATCCAAACATTGGAGTAATCATTTACAACATGTTGGTATTCTCAAATAGTTTCAAGTAATCATATGGTCATCATCTCTAGGTAAAGGGTAGATGTTCATAAATTAATTTATTTCCATGTGTCTTTTGGTTAGATATGGTTACATATAGGGAAGATTATTATCACTCACTACCTTGTAAATATCCCTATGATACATCCCCATTCCATTATGATCCCCATCCATCTCATTATGATCCCTATCCATCCTTTATTCACCCTAATCAATAATATGAGAGCCATTATCAAGCCTATAATCCATTTCAATATGAATGATACCACTCTATCCCTCCTTCTAAACCTCATTCACTTCCTTGGCAATGTGACTATCAATGTAATCAATCATGAAAATATCATGACATTCTTAATAAGCTTAAGCATGTTTGAAAACAATCCATATCAAGCTTTAAATAGATCTTTTTTGGCTATGAGAAACACATGGTGAACATTGACACATAAAAGAGATATCAACATGAAATCCTTATGCATGAGAATGAGAGCACAAAAGATTTATTATAGTAAGCTAAATAATAATGGGAATATTTCATAAGATAAGGCCATTCAAAATTTAGTGGTGATATGTTAGACATAGGTGGTTTAATTGAAGGCACTGAATATAACTTGGTATTCCATGATTAGGTTCATTATAACCAACAACATGTTCCCTCTTTAATTTAACATCAACCCTTTACTAAACTACCTTTTGCATTTCAAAGATGTCAAACAAACATGTATCACATCCATAAAAATTCCTCTCATACCTGGCCAACTTTTCCTACTTGGAAGTCTATCCAAGAGAGACCTTAAAAGGTGTAAGAAGTTTTTTTTGAGAAGGCTAAATCACATGTTTCATGGTAGGTTATGCAAAGGCCTTCATCTTCTGATTAGTAGGGGGAGATCTCCATTGGGATTATGTTAGACTTTGAGGATCACCTTGAAAAACAAGTTGAGTTTGTAAATTAACATCTTCATTAGTTAATAGCAGCTATAAAATCAACACAATGTTAGTACTAAGTTCCTCCATTCATACCCATGACTACAACAAGTGCAAAAGACTATATCCCTAAACCCAAGTTTATAACTTGAAAATAAGTATAACATTCAAGAGAGAGATATGATTAGTCAAGTATAAACTCAAGTGTTAAAGTGGAAAGAAAACATGAGATCATTCACCCTCTACTCCTCCATCCTCAAAATCCCAAGGTTTTCCTCTCATGGAAGTCTAAAAAAAATGCAGTAGAGATAAGAAGTGATGGTTGTCAAAGTTGAATAGTTGAGTACGGAAAAATAATCTTCCATGGAAACACCATTAGAATTTACTCATATTCTTGAGAATTTTTAGGGATTAACCATGCCACTCCTTTATAAGGAACCTTTCCATTGTGATGTAAATAAAGAATATTTAGTTGAAGTGATAGAAGATGAAAGTGACTTGAGTGATCAAGAGGAGGACATCACCATTGTAACACCCCTTTCCAAGGATAGATTTGAATCAATTTTTCTCAATGAAAAATAGGATAAACTCCAATAGGTTGCTAAGATACAAGATTACCTACAAGTACAATATAAGACATAAAAAAATAGTTTTTAATTGAACAAGAGGATGTTCTTCAAGAACTCCTTGGTCACATGGTAGCTTCCCTCAATCATGATAGATCACAATAACTTGCAACAATTTCAAGGCAATGTGATGACCCTCTATATTATTTAAGAATTTAAGGAAAAGTATGCATTCAATAAGAGCTTAGCTTAATTGAAGGTCAAAGACCAATTCTTAGTCACCAAGATGAGCTAGAGTTTGAGTGGGTTGATGAGATGTTATTTTCCATTGAAGATGAAGATGACCAACTTGCAATAGAGTTAGAGATGATTCATCAACATGATGCCTCACAATCAAATGGTAAGGATGGTAGTTAACCCCATGTTATTCCATATAATCATGAATAATTTAAGTTTTGGGAATACTTTGAAGGATTTTTTTCAAAGTTTGATAGTCCGTCTCCACCCCATAAGGAGATTGAAGATGGTCTTGTAAATAACACTACTACAGTTTCTCATCCTAAATATTATAGGAATAATCAATGAGAGATTAATGACATATTACATCCATGATTATACACCTATCAAGAATTTAAAGACTTTTAAAAACCACTATTTCAATTGGAGGATAATGAAGGAACTAATCAAAGTATATTAGTTGAGTTTCTAATACATTCATTATATGAGAATTTGAAAAACCATCAACATCCCATGACTGAGAAAAAATTAGCATTATTTATGCATGAAATATGGATATGGGAGGAGTATGATTGGGTCTTGGACTCACATATATAATCCATGAACTTGAGAGTAGAACTAGAAGGCCTAGCTCCTTTCACAAGAGGTCATGAACATGATAATGCTCATAGCTATAAGAAGGAGCTATCAAGATATGGAAAATATATTTCATGGTACCATAGTGGTTAATAAAGTTTTCATTTTGACCCTAGAGGAGATAATCTAACCTGAGGTTATTTATTTGATTTTGTTTTCTTCTTTCAATAATTGGTTAGCACAAGCAGTAGTCTATTGCCTTGTTGTGTTTTTCTTGTTTTTTGTTTCCTTAGGTTAGGTGTGTTTTCTTCTTAGTTTTGTTGTGTTTATTTTGTTGCATATATTTGGGTCTTATTTTTATTTAAATCAAAGAGAGGTGTTTCAAGGTGCAAAATATATTTATCAATCCAAGCTAGTCATGAAAAATCATGTTTTCATGTTTCAAACTATCATTACCATGAAAATTTAATGGATTCTCTTGACCAACAAGCTAGTCAACCCCTAGAAAATTCAAGTCCTAGTTGTCCTTGGTCCTTAGATGATGTGCTTGATCATCATAGTGTTTATTAACTATCATGTCAAGATTGAGTCTCATGTCTTATCACTATCATATCTTGTTTCAAGTGGTATTAATTATGATCATGTTGTATGAGAATCTTGTGATGTATTTAACAATGAATTCAAGTGGTCTTGTGATCTAAAGTGCCTTAATGGAGATGGTTGAAGTTGAAAAATGATAATTCAATATAGGTTTATTTGGTAATTTTTGTGTATTCAAGTGTGAACTAATTTATAAGCTTAGATGGAATGTTGAAGACATGTAAAAGCTTCACTCAAGATTTTTAGGAAGGCTATAAGGTATTCTTCATGGTACTTAGTGGTAAATCTCCTTTGTAAAGATGTGTATATTGCCTAAAGGGAGGTTTTGAGTCTTTTAATGATATATTTGGAGTAAAAAATCCATGAAATCATTCATAATAGCTTTAAACACCCTCATATTCATGACTTTGCTTTAAGTCAAGTGTTGCATACTTTGGAAATATGTCCTCTTCAAGTATAAAGCATATTTTTGCTCTCCAAAGAGCTCCCACATGTCAAATATTATTTTATTTTGATCTCAAAAGACTTTTTACTTGTGTAACTATGCCAAAAAACTCGTGATCTTCCTCAAATTTCCCTAGATTGGTGGTTCAAAGATTTAAGTTTGCATAAAATGTGAGAGAAATGCCTCTTTGATGTGTTTTCATGTAGGAGTATGGATTTGTATAGAATTTTCCACACAATAGAGTTCAATAAATTGAATATGAAGTCATTACAAGTGTTTTAGAGAATATTAAAGTCAAAAAGATCTCATACATGATCAAAACTAGTTCTCTTCATCCACTAAGCTTCTTTTCAAGTTGAGAGAGCCCTTCAAGTTTTTAGATGGTATGACCATGAGAGAGAATTTCAAGATCTAGAATTTTAGTCATAAGAACGGGTATTAGAGAGATTAAAAATTTGGTAATTGGTTCTCATTTTTTCTCCCTCTCCTTTATGAGAAATCCTCTATAATTTAAGGCACTCATAATGGCTCCTTCATTCAGGTAGGCAAGTGATTTTTTGAGTTTTCTCCTCTCTTGAGCATCATGAAAGAAAAATGAAAGTTTTTTAAAGTTTTTCAAGAGTATGGACCACCTTTCCATGACATTATTAAACTTATTTTCACATGTGTGAGGTCATATGGATCTCAATAAGACAAATAAATTCCAAATTTATAGTCTATACGTAGTTTAGAGAGATTATATGGTTCAATGGTTGATCCATGGGTATCAAGACACATCATAACATAGTTTTTAGGTATATTTCCTATTCATGTGTTCTTGTTTCAATATTATAAAAGTTTACTCAATGTATCATAGTAAATAAGCCATCAATTTGCTCTCAATATCTTCATGAAGTCTTAGTTTAGCAAAATTTAAGGAAACTTAGTGTTTATTAATGTTTTTTTATGATTCCTAGGTTTCCATTTTAGTAAGATATGCTTGTTTAAAGAAATACAATGTGGTATGTCTGATTAAGGTATATGCATATCCTTCTCTAATTTTATTCATGACTATCAATGTGTTGATCCATGTGACATTTCACTCCCTATGTCCCCTGTCATTTTCACAGTGTTTCTACTACCATTCATCACTATTACAAGCTTTCCACTCCATCTCCATTCTCATTTCCATGTCCATTATTATCATCAATTTCCATCCACTTTCACCTCATGTATCCATGTTCAAAGAAGAATCAAGACTATTGAAACCATTATGGTTATGAATATATGATTATTCAACCATACACGTTGCTAAAACAAAGATGAATGATCACCTACAATAGTCAAGGCCTCACCTCAAGATAAAAAAGATCATTAATACACCATGGTGGTCATACAATACAAGTTAAATGACATTGGGGTAGAGGCTAGTTAATGAAATCAATAAAATAAACCTAGGGCAATCTAGCCATGAGGAGAGAGAGAGAGAGGGAGGGAGGGAGAGAGAGAGAGAGAGAGAGAGAGAGAGAGAGAGAGAGAGAGAGAGAGAGAGAGAGAGAGAGAGAGAGAGAGAGAGAGAGAGAGAGAGAGGAGAGAGAGAGAGAGAGAGAGAGAGAGAGAGAGATAAAACTTGAAAGTTTCCCTTGTTATCAATTTTTAAGGTAGATTTTTGAAAGTTAAGGTAGCTTGTGATTCCTTGTATTTCCTCCATTAAATTATGATCCATTAAGAGTTATCGATGTTATCACAAGGTGTAATATCATTAGAAATAGTAGAGTCCTCCAAAGTATCAATATATGATGGATCATTAATACACCATGGTGGTCATACAATACAAGTTAAATGACATTGGGGTAGAGGCTAGTTAATGAAATCAATAAAATAAACCTAGGGCAATCTAGCCATGAGAAGAGAGAGAGAGAGAGAGAGAGAGAGAGAGAGAGAGAGAGAGAGAGAGAGAGAGAGAGAGAGAGAGAGAGAGAGAGAGAGAGAGAGAGAGATAGAGAGAGAGAGAGAGAGAGAGAGTGAGAGAGAGAGAGAGAGAGATGAGAGAGAGAGAGAGAGAGGAGAGAGAGAGAGAGAGAGAGAGAGAGAGAGAGAGATAACTTGAAAGTTTCCCTTGTTATCAATTTTTAAGGTAGATTTTTGAAAGTTAAGGTAACTTGTGATTCCTTGTATTTCCTCCATTAAATTAGTCTTGTGACCAAAAAAATGTTATTATATAGAGATATTAAGTTGTTATTCATCATGGAAACTAACTGACCAACTTGGTCACAATCTGTATAATAGCTTAATATTCACCTATAGACATCAAATCAAAGGAGTGAGATAGAGGTGCATTAATAAGAAGGCATAGTATGTAGAGGTGTTAGAATCCTATTTTGACTCCAAAAAAGTTTAAATAAAAAAAAATGATTAATGTATTTTATTTTTAATCCCTTTAAGATCAAATAATTCTTGACATCTTGGAAGAATAGACCTATAGACCCACATATTTGTTAGGGTCACTAACAGTAGTTTATTTGAAAACCCTAGACATTTACTAATGAATATGTGGTAGAGTTTTAATTTAGGTCATAAGATATTTTTAAGGATATATAATTCCAGTATATGGAAACAAAAATGGAATTGGTTTTACATTGATAAAAAAATGTCTCAAAGTATGCTTTACATCATTTGGAGAGAAATTATGTACTTGACAGAGTTGTGGAATGGACTATGTAAGTTATAAGGGTTGTAGGGACATTAGATAGATTTAAATCATGTTATGAGATAAATAATAAATTAAAATGACTCAAATATATTGAATTATCTTTCAATACGACATCAAGAAACCAATGGTTGAGCCTAGGTGGATCAAGATCCTTTGAGGAGAACCTAAGTCCTAGGGGGCTCACACTTAATATAATATAAAAAAGATGTAGGTTTATAAGGAATGTTGTAAAAAATAAAATTATGCCTTAAATTATCCAAGTTATAAAATCAATATCATCCTATACATCTTCTAAGTAGGTCCTCTTTATGAAAACAACACCTATAGGCACACCTAATGGAGTGTACTTAGTCATATATCTCAATAAGAAGGAAGAGTAAGGATTGAAAGCCTCTTGAGATATGTGAAACCTAAATAAGTTGTATGAGGTTTTGAATAAGGTTATTATATAATATTTGAGATTATAAATTATAAGTTTTGCAATCAAAAGAACCCTGTAGTCAGACCTTCACCTATAGCCAATCAAGAAAGTGTTAAACCAATTTTAATGTCTAGAAGGTAGATATGACTCATTAAGATATGAGGTGGTTAAATAATTTAATATAAAATTAAAAAAATTTATATAGTCCTCATAATCACCTTAAATACCTATAAATATCCTCATTATCTCTGATCAACACTTATAACCAGTAATGGTAGTGTATAAGTTAGAAAGAAGTGAGGAGATATAATATTGTAATCAGTTATATGGGGTTGTGAAGAGACTTGGTAAGATAATAATAATGTGTGAGGGTTATAATTACATCATAAAATCATAATTATCACCTTTAAAAGGTAAACATAAGAGTCCCAAATCAATTTCAGTCATAGAGCTTTTGAGACACATAGGTAGCCTAAGCTAGTCTTGGAAGATTTGAGTGTTGAGGCCTCTATAGGCATGATATAGATATAAAAATTGGTAAAATTGGTATTAATTATTGTATTTATTTATTCATGTTCATGGTAATTTAAAATTAGTAGTGTAATCATCCTCTATTTTGTCACAATCATGCCTTAGTATATTGACAGTCAACAATGGAGCTAGGAGAACTGTTTAGAGGTATAATGGATAATACAAGGGGTTTAAAACTCATGATAAGGATTAAGAGGTAGATTAAGGTGTTAAATATTATTCATAAATGTATTTATATGGATCATAAAGATTTTTTCATTCTAATATGGCCTTGAGGTCTTGAAAAGAGGTAGTCTTGTAGCTAGTTTGTGCATACAAATTGAGGGTTTGGTACACATTTAGAAGTTTTTTGATGTGGATAATAGATGATATATAATTGAGAGAATTATATTAAAATATAAATAATAATAATATATCATTATAAATAATTTAAATCACTAAACATATCCATCAAGGTTTCATAAACTTGATTATGTACAACATTAGGGTAGAGGAATCAAGGATAAATAGGGTATTAGGTAATTAAAATGGTAGAAAAGGGAATTAAATAAATAATATAAAATGATAAATGAGATTAAAATCCATAAAAAAAAATTATTTAAGGAGTAAAAAAACATTTCATACCTATATTTATTCCATACACACACAGGCAAGCAGACTAAACCTATAAGCAGCCACTTGAAGAAGAAGAGTAGAGTTGAGGTTTGAGAATTTGAAGATGAAAGAAGGATTGATAACAGATATAAAAAGTTATTTTAGGTTTAATATCAGTATCTCAAATCATATACAATAAACTCAACCCTCAACACTCAATAATAGGCCTTTTAGGCTTAAACTGGTCTTGAGACTTATAAGCTCCACCATCACATGAGGACACTTCCTTACTTTAATAAGTAAAATAACACCATTATAATGTGTAAGGTGATGTTTAAGGTATTTTTAATTTAATTTTAATAATATAAGGGTAATATAAATGTCAATTTTAGTACCAAAATCTAATTCAAACTATTCAGTCTAAACAATCAACTTGAGTTGCCTCTTGAAGAGCTCATATCTTTCACCACAAGATGACTTGAGTAAAATTATATTATCAAGAATTATGAATATTATTAAAACTTAAATACATGAATTATTTAGTTTTATTAAGGATATGATGTTTATGAACCATTGTTAATACTATAAGCAAGTTCAGAATGCATACACAACACCACAAGCAATCTTATCTACATATGTATATTTTCACACCTTTTTAATTGGAACCCAAGATTATAAATAAATTTTAAGGGTAATATTGAATAAATATGCATGGTAATAAGTTCTAGTTTTTTTATTTGTACTTTATGAACCATCGTTAAGAAGGTGTCTGTCTAAAACCCTCCCTAAACCCTACTATAGGCTAATTTTGATAAAAGTGAAGTTTCTTAAACTCAAACACCCATGAATAACTTTAAAAAATATTTAATCATGAATTAAACTTAGAGAGGGTCCTGACCATGTATCATTTTGTATGGAACTATACACACCTATCTTAGAATAGGGTTTTTGAGGAAAAAATGTAAAAATAGAAGTACATAGTAGTTTAAGATGATGAAAATAATTGGATATTATTATTTCAATTTTTGTTCACATTTTCCATCCATAATATTCTTTAAAAAATTCCCATAAATGCCTTTACAAGTCTCTTTTAATCAATTGTTTGTAGAAATGAAGGACAGAGTCACCTAATCATCTAGTTTAACAAATTTGTAGGTGTTTTTTTGCCCAATAAGGATTATGTCATGGTATTTGGGATTTATTTAGGCATAAATATCACTTGTTCATATTTTTATAAATTTTTAGGTAGTTTTTAATAGTCATCAAAACACAATAATTTAGGTTACTAAGCCTAATTGGCCTAGTAAACCTACTTGGTCAATCAAATGAAGTTGAGGATGGCTTAGAAGACTATTTAGAGGGTTAAACTAAGTAATAATAAAGGTATAAATTAACATAATTCCACATAAATAAACTTAAAATTCTAGCCACATTTATAAATAGTTTTCAAGTGGAAAATTTCATGCACAACTAGTCTTCAAATGTCAATCACATGTATAGTTGGCCTTCAAGTGGAGAATTCCATGAAAAAATAGTATTAAAATAATAATAAAGTGAATACATGGTATTCAAGTGGAATTTTCCATTAAAAATTGGTCTTAAACTTCCAATCACATGCATATCTAATCTTGAGTGTCAATTTATGAGTTAACTAGTCATTAAATGACAAAGTATAAGAGTTATCTAATAAAGTAAAGACATATCATGATTCAAAATAAGGTGTATTTAGTCAAATAAATCCTCAAATACCTATTTTCAACACTAAACATATCATTTAGGAATCATGCAATAGTACCAAACATGGAGAGATGTATTGAGGATTATTTGTAATAAGTTCTAACTAAAGTAATCTTGAGTTGATGGTCATTGATAACTCTTTCTTCTCTCCTCTACACCAATTTATTCTTCTCATTTTATATATATTCAATATTTAATGATTTTTATGATGATCCCTCTATTGGGCATGATGAAACTCTATTAATATTGAGTTTTTTAACCTCTTAATAAAACAAAAATGACTATTTCATATTCATTGGTATATGCTTAGTGTGTTTTATTAGTTTTATTTTCACATGTGGTAGTGTTACCTCCGTTAGTAGGTTCTAATCTCACCTAGTTACTAGTACATCATCTTATACACATTACATATAGTATTTGAATGTTGATTTATTGAGATTGGAATGGGAATATTAACTAGTTAGTGCCTTGAATCATCGTTGCCCTCATGCTTTGATCACTTGATGAAACTTTTATGTGAAAAACTTTTCATCAGAATCCATTGGACTTATAAGATTCAATGATTTGCATTTCTTATTAGTGTTATTTGGAGTTCAAATTGAGTGGATGAATTATTATATTAGGTGAATCACCATCACTAGTATATGTTTTCCCTTTTGATGAAAATTCTAACTCTTTTCACCTCCCAAAGAAGTAGGTTTTAGTGAAGGATTCAACATTTATACATCAGAGGAGCTAGCCTCATAATCTAGATGTTTGATCTAAGTTATAGGTATCCCATAACCCCCACAACCTATAATCCAATCCAATATTAGTCTAGGTTTGAAGGAAATCTAAGAAATATACATCAATAGGGTGTAACTTGGGTTACCAATAGGGACTAATGAGTCTAGTTCAAATCTTCATAGACTAAACACAAAAATCATGAAGCTAAACATAGAAATAATAATATATTTCTAACATTATATTATATTTTCTATTATTTATTCATTTAGGTTTTGTAAATATATATAAATGTCTTTCTTATAAAGAGGGTGAATTGTATCACCAAAAATATCTCTTCATATCCCTATGAATATGCATAAACCTATATGTGTAATATTATTTTAATATACAATAATATATCCAAAAAACTAATATATTCTAACAACTAACTAAATATATCTAATAGTGATTTATTATTCTCATAATTATTCATATTACAATAGTCACAAATTAATGTTAATAATTAGGCCTTATATGGTAATTTGTGTTTCACAAAACTTAATGAAAGTAGAAAAGGAACACATCAACCTCTCATCAGCCATTCACTATCAAAAACAAATTAATTAAATTAGTGTGGGAACTTTGAACAAGTACATTTACCAAAAACCATTCATTGAGGGAACCACATCAACCTATACAATGTGAGAACCATGAGTAGGAACCATATGTTCAACTTTCACTCTTATATCTCCCAAACACCTTTTTTATGAATTATACTATTTAAGAAAATAGGAAATACACCTCTAATTTATCACACATACAAATAAGTGAAGAAAATAAAATATGTATATACACCATGATAGAAAAAGTGCCCCTTTATTAATGGTTAATGGGAGACATAATTATCCTCCATCCTCCAATGTCTTCCAACTTCCAATAGTTAAATATGCTTACTCAACAAAAGTGTCGATGAAGCTCATTATTTGCATGTCATTTTTATGGAAAGAGTCCCCCCCCCACTGCCCCCGCACAATTTGGATATCATGTACAACATAAAATGAATTTGCGAGGTAATTTTTTTAATTTTAATTTTTTTTAAAATGATGACCAAACAATTTTGACTCTAAGCTCTAACGTAAAAATAATACTTTTGAAAAAATGACTCAATTATCGACACTTCTAAATTTTTGACAATTTTTTTCTTTGATGATAAAATACTCCATATTTAATTTATTAAGTAAAAGACATAAATACATATTATTTACACTAATTTATCAATAAAATGACAAAGACTAAAAACAAAATTAGATTTGTAATAATAATTTAATTACAAATCTATTTATTTAAATTTATAGACCAAAAAAAAGTTCAAATTTATAAACTAACTCATAACACTTATAATACATATGAGATTACTTTTAAATCAGTTTAATGACACTAAAAGAGAATACACTAACCAAAACATATGAGATGACTCATATGTAATATACTAACTATAAACTTTGACTTTCTTAAAAATAATTTTAAATTAAAAAAACACTTGGAAGGCTAAATCGAAATGACTATTATCACTTTCTAACTTTTTATATGACCAAATAATGTTAATATATGTTGACTCCACATATTTTTATGTTGAACAAATATCAATGAAAAGTTATAAATGATTACTCAAGGCCATGAACCCCAATCTCCTTGATGCACTCTAATACAAAAGTTGAGGAATTTAATGCAATGTTTGAGGCTAAGAATACAATTAATTTTTATTACAAAAAGAGATCTGACAATCATAGATATGGTTATTGATGGATTTGAATGCAAATCCATAGCTGTGTGAAGTTTTTGAATAGAGATAAGAATGGTACTCAATAGGGTGGAAAATGACTACATAGAATGGTAGACTATAGAGAATGACATGTGTCATGTCTATGCACAAGCAAAAATGAAACTGAACTCAAAGAGTATACCATCTAAGAATGGGTTGGTAGTGTCACATTCTATATCTCTATGCCAAACAAGATATATTCAAATTGAATGCAAATAGGTTTCAATACTCAGATTGAATACAACTATGAAATGTGAGCCTTGATGAAAGGTACAACATGCAAGAATCAAAATTTATTAAATAGTTGTCTCCTTATTATCAATATATAAGATTAAAAACTTCATATGCCATTCATATCAGATTATTCCATATGGAAATAACAATTTAGATCTATGGCTTCTTCTTAGAATCTTATATTGAAAATAACTTTATGCTTAGTTCTAACTGGTAACCTATGTGGGGATAGAAAATAGTTCCTACTTCATAGGGAAATGCCTTACTATATTCTAAAATTCCTCTAACAACTTGAATAACTTCACTCTTAGCTTCATTCTAATTAATCATTATCATGTACTAATACTAACAATAAATAACATTTATACTATACAAAAATTTATTATAATGTGATTTACATCAAATGGGGAAATACAAAATAATTTAGACTTCCCCTACAAAAAATCATTAATCCATTAGCAAAATCCCTGCTCTAATACCAGATAATGAGTCTAGTTCAAATCTTCATAAACTAAACACAAAAATCATGAAGTTGAACATAGAAATAATAGTATATTTCTCACACTATAAAATATTTCATATTACGTATTCCTTCATGTTTTAGAAATATATAGGAATGTCTTTCCTATAAAAAGGGTGAAGCATATTACCAAAATCTCTCTTCATATCCCTATGAAGATGCATAAACCTATATGCAGAATATTATTGTAACATACAACAATATATCTAAAAAACTAATATATTCTAACAATTAACTAAATATATCTAATAGTGAATTATTACACTCATAATTATTCACACTACAATAATCACAAATCAATGTGAGAATTAACATTTACTAATAGGGACAAATCCCATGAGAAAAAAAGAATGCATGACAATTTTACCCTATTGTGGATAAGACGATATCAGATCTTTGAGATCATGGGTAAGAATTCATTCCATTTAAAATACCTTCAAGGTAGTGATTTGATATATCTATTTAATGGATAGTTTTTGAAGCATTACTTCATGATTGTTCTATCTAGAAAGGTCTTTGAGTAACAATTTTTTTTGTTAGAGGTAGGATTAGGTTATATTTGCTTCATTAGATAGAATCATGATTTTAGTTATTTGATTTTGTTAGATTAGTTAATTTTTTTCTATAGTATCCTTTTTGCTTTTAGTATCTTTATTTCTTTATATTAAAGTTTTCATTTGGTTTCATGGCAGTCTAAGTTGATCAATCCTAGTATAATCAAATGATAGTTTAGGTGTTTTGAATCCAACTGAAATCAATGGGTGTTGCATACTATAGTTTAGAATTTTTAATCCACATAAGAAATGAGAGGGTTAGACATGACAATTTCCCAAATCTAATGATTCCATCAAGTATGTGAAAGATTTTCCCATAATTTCTGTGCAAATTTATAAAAATCTCCTTATCCCCTTGGGTCAAATTCACACAAAATGTTAATACTTGTTTAAGGTAATAACGATTGACATGGTTAACATTTTATAGGGACATTTTTATTAAAATAAATATTTAATAATACCAACTCACAGTGGTCACCTTCTTCCCTCTTTCATGGAGAAAGAAAAAAAGTTTAAAAATAAAAGGCATAATCCAAAAATCCAAAAAAATCAAGAGGATTCAAAGCCTACATGATGAAATAATATCAATGTATCATGCATCATGAAAAATATGAAGAAAAATAGAAGAGGTGATCAAAGGTAATTTTTTAATAGTTATGGATACCTAGATGATAGTAAAGCAATGCCTAAGGCCCCAGTGCCTATGCACCTAATGCCCAATAAAATTAAAACCTACATCTCACCCCATGTCTTTACTTAAAACCTTGAGACAAGAAAAAAAACATTACTTTACACACATAGATCCAAGTTATAACTGAATTTAGTATGTTGCATGGGATTATTAAGAGTCTCTTTTCATTTCTAATTTAATTATCTATTTTAGTATGATTTATGGTTGATATTGGGATTGTAAAACTATGGATTTTGGGTTTTTGAAAACTTAGGAGTATTCATCCATGTGAGTCACCATTTTTTGTATTCAACACACTCCACTTTGTAATTTTTATTTGAAAAGTGGGGACCCCCCCTTTTTTAGAGTAAATACATTTTATCTAGGTATTAATGTGTTTGTGTTGGTTATTATTATCTATGCACATTGAATTATGTTGGGGTCTACCTATTTTCCATTTGAAATGACTTGTTCAGACTAATCTATTAATGTAAAGTCCAAAAGAATTGATATGAATGTTAGCTATTTAGTTTGGATTATTTAGATTATTTCATGTCAAAATAATTTTATTTAGATACTTTTGGTCTTTATAAATAATTTATTTAAAAAATTTATTTTGGGGACTTTTATTCAAAATATTTGTTCTAGTCAGCAACTTTCTTTTTGAAAGGTTCTCGTTCAACAAATTTTCATTAAAAAGTTTATATTTAGAATTTTTTCATTTGGAATATTTTCATTCATAATATTTACTTCAGAAAATTTCTCTTCAAAAACTTTATGGTCAGCAACTTTCTCTTTAAAAACTTTGTGATTAGTAACTTTACTTCAAAAAGGGTTTTCATTCAGAATATTTACTTTGGAAGGTTTCTCTTTTTCAAATTTCATTCAAAACTTTTATCTTTAGGAAATTTATATATAACAACTTCTTCCTGATAAACAATTTACCACAGAGTACGTAGTCTTCATAAATTATTCCTTCAAGACCTTTCAGACAAATTATTTTAGAACAAATTTCTCTAAAGATAATTTTGTTTTTGGGGTCTTTTAGGCCCTAAGGCAAAGTTTGACTCCCCTAAATAAAACATATAATGAAAAATTCCAAAAAGGTAACACCATGGCACCCTAAATGAGCAAGCATCCTACATGACATGTACCCTAGGATTGGGTGGTCAAGTTGAATTTAATGAAGGTAATAACCTCAAAGACATTGATGATTAATGGTAAAAAAATTATAATGAATGCAAAAATATATAACATCAATCCCCAAATTAATTTTACCTCATTTGATTTTTAAGAGATCAAACAAACATAGCCTTATGTGATCTCAAAATCCATATTTATGACCAATATGACTTGTAACTTACATAATTTAGTTTAATGCCCTCCATTTTCAAAAGCTTGAGTCATACCAACATCCATAAAACAACCATGGAATATTCATCTAGGTCATATAATGTACCTTAGCACCCTTTAGGTTTTATATCAAGGACTCTATTGAATACTTAAAAATAACATTTGATATAACTATGTTCGATGGCCTCTATCATAATTACTCAGATTTATGGGAGGTCATAGAGAACATGGATTCATTTGTGTTGTAAGAAGACATTAGTTTAGGAGAAATAACTCATATAATAATTCTTACATTTAAGTGATAAGACATTCACTACACATCCACCAAGTTAGAGGTCATGCCATATATAGACTTGTTATGATTCCTATTATTCAAAGGTAGAATTATAGATGATGGTTATCTTCACTACATCAACAACAACACAATTATTTCATGCATCTATAAAAAGACATAATAAGAAATGTCTATGTATTATAGTTATCATTAATGAAACAAAATGGAGGTGATAATGAATAATAAACCTTTGACAAAGCAATCTTGAAAACCATGGAGGAAGCACATACATAGGGAATAAGTAGTCAAACTAATTGGAATGTCACTAGAGGAGGAATATAGTGTTAAAATGAAACATAATTTTTTACTAAAACCTTAAAATATGTTAGAAAACATTAATTTTTTGTAAAAAGGATATTAAGATGATTGATAACACATGGGTGGATTTCTTGGTGATGTTACTTCATGAAACCTCTAAGAATCTTTCTTGGAGAACATGTGAACATGATGGAGACCCTGCAAACAATATTCCAAGAAAAATTGAAATTCCTTCTCTCTTTTACCATAAAAATCTCATTTACATGCTTGTACAATGCATATTTTCAATATAGACCTATTATTGAGCTCATTATGACCCTCACATGTGTGAAAAGGACCTGAAGACTACCATGGAAGGGTGAATCATGTTCCCAAGAAACTCCACAATCTTGGATTTTTTTTGATATGATGCCCTAGTGAGGAGAAATTATAAAAAATTGATGATATTCCTAGATACAAGACTATAGATGTATGTCTTGACTTAAAATGGGTGATTAATGAGGGATACATATCTAATTTGACAAACCACTTATGCTAGAAAGGTAGTCCTTGTGTGTAAATAAGTAACTTGGAAGGTAGTCCTTATGTGCAAATAAGCAAAGTGACTATTGTGAACTAGTTTTAGGCCTGTTTGGAATCTAATTACCATGAAATTATTCATGAACCTCTATTATTCCCTAATTATCCTATTTATGAACTCTACCATGCATATGGTTGTACAATTATATACTTCTTGTGAATATGCATGAAATGGGTTCTTCTTGGCAAATTATTGACAACTTAAGCTATAAACCACCAAAATTAGTACATGAGAGGGATACCATGAATCATTAGCATGAATTAACACAAAAATGAACCTTTTAAACTATTCTAGGAGCCAAATTTGGCATGTTTGATTTTAAAATGACCTTTTTGGGATTTAAAACACATTAAAAGACCTTTTCAACTTATGAAACTTTGGACTAAGGTTAATGTCATTTAGATGAATATGGTCAAAGGTAATTTGAGTGTTTAATAAATTTTTACTCCAATTTAATCATTTAAAGACTAAATTTTTTCTTTTTTTACCAAAATATATAGTTTTAGACACCTAGAATAGGCTTACAACTACTAAGAAAAGTTTTGGATTATATAAGTTGGTATTTAGCCTTGATAGGATAAATTAAAATTAACTTCCTAGCTTGTATAAATCCATTATCAACTCTACTACCAAGGTAATATAATTAAATAACTTGTGTCCACACATGGATTACAACATTATGGATATGTTAATACCAATAACACTCAAATATGTGAGAAACACAAAGCTAGTAGGTGGTCTCATGGGAGGAGGTGACCTATGCCAAGTCCTTTGGAATTTATTATTAAAATCATGAATTGTCTCCTTATGGTATATTTTATTTTAATTACATTGATTTTTGGATGAGTTATGTGTGATCATTCTTATCTTCAAACCTTGAAGTTAGCAGCTATTCAAAATCATCCCAAGTTATGATACAACCACTAGGAAAAGTCCTATACCAATCAAGTGCTTTCCCTATAAGTGACATGGTAATGAGTATAATGTAAATGTTGACTCTAGTGACATTATGAAAACTACCAAAATTTGATATATAACTAATTTTATCACTAGGAGTGATATGACCTTCACCATTAAATGTAGGAACACTCTTTGTAGAATTAGGGGGAATATCATCATATGCATCAAGATGGATAGGGTTTTTAGTGTTAAAGGATAAAAATGAATACTTATTAGCCATGTTATCTTCAATTTTTTCTTCACTTTCTTGGTCTTCTTATCTAGAAAAGTCATATTACTCTTCAAAGGGCATAATAAGTTGAGGATGTTGAACTTTAAAAGTAAGTTCAAGTTGAAGATGTGGATTGATGGGATTGAAAAACCTACTATAAGATGACCTAGTAAATACCATGAAGTATGAAGACAATATATGAAAAAACTATGGTCTAAAACTAGATTTTACCTTGAATGGAGTCATCAAATACTAAGTATAACACCATATACAACATGATGTTGTCAAGACCAACATTCACCTTGACAAGTTGTCTTAGGACAATGATCCCACTGGGCATGTTAGAATTGTTATCACCAAATATTGAAACCTAAAGGATATTTCGAAAGCATACTCTAATATTTTTGAAACATTGGAATACCTTTAGGAATTTGGGTTTCCAATAGTAGAGGTAGACCTCTAGGTTTAAGGGTTAGATCCCTATATTGATCCTTAAGTGTTTATCACATACACTAACTGATTGTTTAGATGAAAATGAAAAGAATTAAACATGAAATTAAGATAATATAATGGGGTGATAAACCAAAATATATCCAATATTATATCATAATCTTAAACTAAGATACATGACCTACAACACTAGCTTCAAAGTCCTATAATATTCTAACATTAATATTTCAAATATGGAGGTGATATACATGAAAATACTCAAGGTAAGTGGAATAGAGGTTAGTTGAAGATATTAAGGATAATTTTAAATTTTAATGGATTCAAACACACTAGTTACACTCCATATTACTTGTAATAATGAGAACTTCTTGTACCAAACATGAAAGAATAAAGATAAGGATATATGTTTATCACTAGACCTCACCATACATCACTTCACACACTTGAAAAATATTTTTATGAAATAAAAACTAGATTGAAAATATTATTAAAATCCAAATTAAAACATCAAAATACTAGGGCTTCACCATACCAGGTGCGGAACTAGAAAATAATAGCCAAAATGGCTAGTATTTATAGAATATGAGAAAGGAGAGAGAAAAGTGGAGTTCAAGGGTCATAATGTTTCTTATCAAGGATTGAGAATAATTAATTTTTTAGAGGAATGGAGTATGAAATAGACCATTAAAGTTTTTTTTTCACAAATTTCCCTCTAAAGCATGAAAACTCTTCAAAATTGGTGTAGGACCCATAAACTACATTCTTGAAAACTACCTTCATCACTAGGCCTCTCTTGAGCACTCCATACATGACTATGGAAAATTAACACATGTGAACTATAAAGGAGGAGTTAGAAACAAACTTTAATAATCATTAGACGTTTTCCTAATTACTAGTATTCTTTTAGACACTTATTCTCATCATCTGCAATCACCATCACTAGCCTTTTAGGCCTCATTCTCACATTTGTCACCAAAGGGTCATTTAGTTACTAAGTTTAATCATTTTAAGGGATGATATGACACCTATAAATAGTCCCATTTCCTTATAATTAATGAATCAGACCTTAAAAGGCCTCCCACTTAGATTGATCACTTACTCACTTGGTGGTCACCCTTCGTTCTCATTATCTTCCACAAACTACCTGAACTAAAGGATCTTGAAAAAGTGTTTCCATGCCAAATTTACATGAGAAATTTTCATATATATTTATGAAAATTACAAATTTTCTTCCTCCAATGAACCTCATCCTTCAACTCTCTCTTACACCTATAAAATACACAAAATGTGTCAAGAAATCCTATTATGTACCCTATCCACATAAGTAGGGTATAAACAAACTAGATGGGATGGATGTTTAGATATTATTATTCAATCTAAAAATAGTTTCCAAGTCATAAAATCTCTCCTAGATGCATCTACAACCATTTATTTCTAATAAGGTCAAATGTAAGGGTTTTAGAAGGTTTTAGCTCATTTTGACTCTTAACATTTGTTTATAAAAACTAGATGCTCAACCTATGAAAAAATACACTAAAATAAATTTAATGACCTCCTTAAACTTTCCCTAAGATATTGGGTCTCCATGCTAAGTGTTTTTACTAGTGTTAGCTTTTGAACATAGCCTCTCTAGCTTGGGAGTGAATTTTGCATACCCTATCATAGGTTTTAGCCAAAATGGCTAATCCTCAGTGATTTCTATGAAATATAGAGGTTAAAAAAATATTATACCTCCCTCTAAGGTCATCCAATATGTTGGAAGGTTAATGTGTCCCTAGAAGTGGTATTGAGACCCCAATAGGGCATTAGGCCTAGTCAAGGCCTGATAGGCCTGACTGTGTTCTTACATGTTTAGGCCATTGTGTTTGATTTATCAGTACTTTGAGTCCTCATTAAAGTTTTTTTAATTCTTAAAAAATATTCACAAACCATTATACAATGTCTCAATAGTTCTGAACTCATCTCCTTATCATCTCCATATAACACCTGTAGTTTTATGTCTCTAAGAGTGCCCTCTATTTGAGATAGAACATAGGGAATTTCCCTATTACCTCAATTTTAATGACTATATTAAAGGATAACATATGTATTTATTACATTTTTACCAATATTTATATCTATATAATACTCATAAACACTTTAATTCTTAAAAATCCTTAAAGTAAACTTCTCAAACTTACTATCTATGTATGGACCATGAACATGGATGTAGGTGTACTTTGATCATTGGTTCTTGTACTATTATATAATCCTAAGTAATAAATGAGGTTGTCATCACCACTATGATAGTGGTCCTAGTCACATGCATAATCTTAACCTCTATCAAATCTTGAAATTACACTCTCCATGACTGGGCTTGATTTGTAGACTATGTGACTATGTTATTTATTCAAGAAAAAGACATACCTATATGTATCTCTTAGTGTTAGAAATTTTATCTCATTTTTAAGACCTCATTGAATTAATAAATGTCACTTATTACTTATTTTTACTCACCTCGTATCATTTATTAGGTATTATGTCCAACATTTTTAACATATTGGCCTAGTGTCGGTCTCTCCACTATAGTAAGTTGCAAGTAACTATCCTTAGGTCATAGAGACCTCTGTAAGATGTTGTAAATGGTATGTTTCATGATTAAACTCTCCATTAAGTCCTTAGATTCATATTAATACCTAAAATTATTCATATCATACCCTAATTTAAACCTAAACTCAAATTGTAATGTTTAACTTCTATTGTCACTCTACAATCAATTGTAGGTAACATTTTTAGACCAAAATTGGTCCTTTTTAGTGGTGATATGAGTCAAAAAATTTACCCCAACTCCATTTATTTATCCTTGGTTTTTTAGTTTCACCATAATTAAAATTGATTAATTATTTCTATAAGTTATTCCTCTATTGGGTCTCATAGTTTTGTAAATTCATTTGAACTCCAAAAATTATAGAGTACACTGTCATTCTACACTAAAAGAATACTTGAAATGGAAATTAATCTTCATCACCTACATATGGCCAGTAAATCCATTTTATCATGTGATTGGTATATATGATGGAATAATTCAAACTTTTATAGACCTCATGTCACCCTACCATGGAAGGATCAAAGGTATGGACAAAATGTGTTTCAAATACATTAAGGTAACATGTCTCTGAAGTAGCTTTCTCAAACTATGAACATGGTTTCAAGTTTGTTTTCCATATATGATTCCATCATTTATGCTATGGTATTATTTAATTATTAAAGAATTTGATGTATTTTTTTAAAAAAAATTAAACTCTTGTACTTCAATTCCCTTAGACTCTTATATCTTACACTTAGGCCATGTTGGAAACTGCCTTTAAGTGAATATGTAGGATATAAGGTAGTGTATCAAATTGGTTTCTCACAATGAGTCTTAAGACTATTTTTAATGTTTAAAATTGATTTTATACACCTTTGGATACCTTTCATCACCTTGAAAACCTTATGTTTGACCACTATGATTATGCAAGGATCCTCTTACCTTCCTGTAGGTAATAGTCATAAAGAAATTTCAATGTGTGTACCCTTCTTGAATTATCACTCTCTCAAGAGATGAATTGGAGACAAAATTTCCTTTGAATATGTTTATCATCATATTTTTATATGTTAAAAACAAAATCACCTTTTATTTTCAATTAAAAATAATAAAAAAACTCCACTACTGAGGGAATCTTGTCTATAAACTATGGCAATGTTATTTACTAGCAACATAAGATGGTTCATGCCCATATATTGACTTCCACACATGTAAACCATGTTAAGAGTCATGTGATAATAATTTTCATGCTCTTAAGAGTCATTTACAATACCTAATATTTATATACTAACTCAAATACAGAGGAAACCTATAGGGTATGGGAATAAGCAAGCAAAAAAAGGTAACCGACTTCATAGCATTGGTTCATAAAGCACAAGAAACCAATGTTCTTAATATCACCATTAATTTTAATAAAAAAAGGGTAAGTTCATTCCAAAAGATCATTTGACCAAATTCATCTCCTATTATCCATACTAAACCAAAATTTGTTGACCATTCCTACATGCCAAGAAGAGTGATGGAGGAGAAGAATGGTTTTAGGCCATTTTTTGAGATCTTTATGACTGATAAAGTGTGAAAATGAGTTCAATGGATTTGAAGAGACAATGATACACTCCTAAAAAAACTGTACAACTATGAAAACTTCTTCTTTTTCAACTATTTTCTTGCTCTAATGTTATTCCTAAATTTTTTTAGTCATGAAATAGTATTTTATGACTTCCACTAAAACATGGACATTGAGAGACACTTTGGAACACTTTTATACTATGGAAAACTATACAAGCTTCACAAATATCGCAAATATTACCCTTAGTGACATGAAATGATATAAATGAAAAAAATTGACTATGACAAAACTAATGACACATCAAATTACACTACTAAGACCATGGTACACCCTATAAGACCCTATGAGACCCCATATGAGTTTTCAACTATAGGGGTTGAACTATTTTGAATTGTGGTTAAAGTAGTCAATAGTTCATACTACGTTATAGTTTAAAACACCACCAATATCTTATGTATGAGTTCTATATATGATTTATATAGTCACATTTTCATTTCATATAGTTCATACTCATCCACATCCCAAGATTTATTTTTAGCCTCTTAATATAAATCATATGTAATCACATATTTTAACATGACATATTCTTATACATTATTATATACAGGTTTCAAAATCTCTTCCAACTAACTCTCAACATATCTCTAATTCAGAAGATGATTACACTATTTAAACATATCTTGACTAATATTATGATACTTTAAGTGATAAATATGACTCTGATACTCTAAATTACATTATTAGACTATGCCATATTTTATGATTTACTAATATACCATTATTAGACTATAGTTTTCTTACTATGCATATTTTATTTCTTCTATATGTCATACATTTCATTTTTTTTCCTCATTTGAGTTTTATTACATCATTAATATATTTTTATAGATTTGATACATTGGCACTTTCCTTTATTTTCCCTTGGAATTATTTTAGCTTCTTTATTTTTTTCAATTTATATGTTGCATTAGTCCTTTTTCCTAGAATTTGTCCCATTCTAAACACTTTCATATATTTAGAATGATGACAACATATATATCAATACTTATCCTAGAATTCATTGAGGTAAATTGTATGTTATTTTTAGTCTCTCTTATTATTCTTGTTTTTTTTCGTGCCCCTTGGCTTACCATTTTGCATCATTTTTTCATTATTACATTTAGATTATATTTTTTGTTTGATTGAGATTCACTTTCTTATTATTATGTGTTACCTTTGATATTAATCTTTACTATTTATCCTATAATATTACAAAATTAAAAAAACATTACAAAATAGAAAACGTAAAATTTATTTTCCTTTATATTTATTGATGGATACATATTATGCCTATATACCTATGCTACAGGTTTTTGAAATTCATGATTTAAAATAGTGTTTATCTTGGTATCTCTTTGATTTGTTGATATGCATAATATATATGTTATATATGACAATGGACTTTTAAATTCTATGTGGTTAATTTTTTTCCCACACCCTAGGGGCATGATCACATTGGTTATATTCCCTACTTTAGGGGCATCTCTATAAAATATATTTTATGATGATATATTTATCACTTTATATTTATCATTTTAATCTATAATATATTTATAGCACATACATATTGTGTGGGTTACATAGTTATCTACAATGTAATTGTTACATTCCTACTTTGTGTGTGTAAATGTATTTATTCAATTGATTGCATGTGTATGATTATGCATGTTTGATCATGTTTTCTTGTCATATCCATATCCATACAAGATCCTAAAATTGTCATGACATGTCATCTTATGAGTCATATTTCCTTATGATATGATATATTATATGTAGCTACATACTTTTGTGTGATTTATTTGATATAATATGTGACATTCTTTTATTATTTCTATGATTTATATCATTGATTTAATATGATTTATGCTATGTTAATTAACATGAAGGTTAATATTTATGGTGTTACTAGGATTTGTTATTACTTCTGATTAGCCATTGTATGGATCGATTGAGTCATAATATAGTTTATGTACTTTATTGTTTTATCTAGCCTTACTATGGGAATATTTGTGACATTGGAGGTATATTATTTATCCCTATCTTGATTCATGATTTTGGGCATCATACCCTTATACATATCTTTATTTTATTCTATGATACACATATTATGTACGTAGATAATTCATTTGGGATTATTATTTTCCCCTATCTATTTCATTCTCATAGTAGGATATACAACGTTCTATTGAGATTTACATCATGATATTTTATGACATTTACATAAATGTCATTTATAGAAATTTTTACTCATTTTAAATGATTTATAAATATAAATTTTATAACATGTGATGCTTGTAATTTTTTCTTTTAAGATGAGTCATAAAAATTCAGGTTTCTATTCAATCCCTAACCTCAAAAAGAAGGAATATATCCAAAAAAAAATATTGAGAAACATATTGAGTAAAAATATTTCAAGTGAGTTTTAGTGAAATGGTCCATTTGTCTACTTAATCAATAAGTGCATTGGGTTTTAATAAGTCCCAAAGAAGTTACTAGTTATGTCTATGTCTTTTATAAAATTCTATTATTGGACTATACTTTTGTTTTCTTCTGAGGATCAATAGAATTAATACCAATAGGGGTAATCATTCATATTCTCACCCTTCCAATTTAGCTTTTTTATATTTATACATTTTCCTTTTTTTTTTACATTGAATAATTCTTATAATTAGAATTTTTTTAAGTATAACATACTTTCCAGCATACATCAAATCTATGCATATGGATAACATCTCAATCACCATTCAATTAATTATTCCTTCCATAGGTAAGTCAAGGTATATGCTTGAATTATTTATTTTTATAATTTTACACATGCATGAATTCCCTAAAAGAATATATAAAAGTATGGGAACTATGTACACAAATAATTTTACTACAATTACCTTTTACATATTTGTTTTACCTACTTTTTCACACTTGGTCTAATTTTTTATTTTTGGCAATTTTAGGACACTTTTACTCCATTATACTCTCTTTGTGGCCTCTTTCTTTCTATATGTCTCAGTATTGACTTATTTTATATGTTAAAATGTATCACCCTATCTTCTAAGTTACTTGTATCCTTCATGGACATTTGTTTCTATTGATACAAATTTTATGGCTATAGGTTATCATTGAATATTGCCATACATATTCGATAGGGAAAAAATATGTCCCCTTTGTTTTTGTGGATAGTTTTTCATTGGATTTATTTCCCATTCCCTTTATTTCACATATAACTATTTTCAATGGTTGGCCATTACATTTATCATGTCCTAGAGATCCATAAATATAACAATCATTCTTATTCATTCTACCAATTATCAATTGTCATTAAATTTTCAATTATCTAATCATATCCTATGATATTCTCTCAAATATTATTAAATATATCTTTAAATAATCCACTTATGTCAAAAGAGGGTTTAGGTGAATATTCATTTTATTGCATTATCACTTCTAAGAAGAAGAGGTTTATGACATTTCTTAATATTCCATTTAATCACCTAATAAATACATGTGATCTAATTTTATCATGTGGGATATGCATTTGAAAATACCTTGAGTTTTTCCAACCCAACTAATCATATCACTTGTCTTGTAAATGTATTTTGGTGAATTACATCATAATAGGAAGAAGACATTAATTCAAACATTATTCCTACCAACTCAAAAGAGGAAATAAAGGATAATACATTATAAGGTGAATGTGTAAATAAATATAGATTCATTATAATGTGTAAATTGATGTTTTGTGATAATAATCATGAGAATTGGGACTATTACACTCTTAGACTCCCCTAATTATTATCAATAATGATTGTTTCATAAATTTTGTCTTTCATATTGTTTATTTATTATTAAATAAATTTCAATTACACTTATTTTAAAATAATAAACTCTTACATAAGATTTTTTTAATACTTGTATATGTTCAATTTACTCTTAAGTCATTATTTCCCCTATTTATGCATATTTTTATTCCCATTGTGTAAAATTTAGATGATATAATTACATCATAGGCTAGGTTCTTCTACAATAGATGTGAGAGTTTAATGCAGAGGTGGAGCTTAAAGCTTCCATGTATAGGTTTATAAATTTCTCCAATGGAGACATGGATGGAAAGACTAAACCTAGGAAGAATTAATGTGGAAATTATTACTATATACAATCCATAATTTCCTCCATTACCACTCTCTATTACCATCTTATTTGTCTCTTCTTTTCCATGTAGTAAATATCCACCACCCACCACTACACCTCTATTAATTATTTTTCCCATAATTATTTTTTAACTCTAGCTAACTCATGGATGTAACTATTAACCAACAAAACATAATAATTCCATTAGTAGGAAATAACATTTCATTTAATGAGGTTTTCATAAAATAACTTTTCCTTTTTACAAAATAAAGTTTTATATGTTTAGTGACTCATCAAGGTATTGTAGATATTAAAATTTGGAATTAATTACTTGAAAATGATAACATTTACATATATTTACCTCAAATGACTTGTGTGAAAAACTTTGGTCCTAAATCCCCATTATAACAACTCAATTTTAAAAAAAAACTTTGAGATACTCAACACCATTCAAACCTAGAGGAACAATACTAAATTTTATAAAAAGTGTGATCAAGTCCATAATTATATTATACCAAACAAAGGTGATTGATAAAGGTTAAATTTTTTTATTGGTACTATTATGAAGTTAATTAATAGATCATTAATCAAATTGGGGTGTACTAATGTACTAGGCATACATTCATACACTCAAATCTGATCACAATCTATGACATTCCTAAAATGATTAATACCAACTTGTATCCTTGATTAAAAGAGTGTACTTGACATAAAAAAATCTACAGTATGACCAAATAGGTAAGATAAGTTATAATAAGGGTATAGATCAAAATCAAGAATATTCAGAATAGGTTAAAGCAAAAATAAGTTGATTCATAATAGAATAATCATCATACTAATATTATACATTAAGTGATCTATATAATTATGTGAACAATAATACTTGAAATTCAATTTTATTTCTACTATAAATATATTGAAAACTATTATATAGTATTTTGATAATAAATGTCATGAGAAGTCATTCGAAATATACTAAGGCTACTTGTTTATGTGAACATGACCTTAGTTGGGATCATTACTCTTATGGATTTAATGATAAACATTAAACTAATTTATCAAAAGGATATAAACTAAGTACAATATTTATTCATAATATTTATGAATATTTCCACATATTTGGATATTACATCTATTGAAATCACTTACAACAAATTACACAAAAAATTATATTCACAATATTTACTTGTGTACATGCATTGACCATCTCACATTCCAAAAAGTATTAATATACCATATGTATACTTTGTTGATCATATGATATTTTTTCATTAGAATAAATAATAAGTATTTAAAATTTTAAATTTCTTTGGATGTTTCAATAACCAAGCTTAAGTTTTGCATATAGAAAACTTAATTAAATTCATAAATTCAAACAATGCTTCAACTAAGTCAATTTAAATCATGCAATGATTCCTTATATTTCACAAGGGTAAAATCATACATCCATATTTATTTAAAAGTTTATCTTATCAATTTACTTCAACTTTCATTTGTGAATTAATATGATAAGTGAATATAAAATTTACACAAGCATGAAATACATCTAAACATGTCTTTCATTTTACTCAATAATGGAGGAAAGATTGATAATTATTCATTTAATATACCACTGGTAACTATTACCAATTAATCATTTTCATGGTATAAATAAACTTACTACCACTAGTATGAACATCCACATGAAATTAAACAAGAAGATAATCCATTTTTATCAATGTCTAAATGATCTTCATGAAATAATGAGACTCAAGAAAGAATCTATTGTAATTAGATCCTATCTTAAATAAGATCAAAAATGAACTCAGTACAGGTAGTAATGAATATTTTAAGTCCTTTCTAATGTGCACAAAATAACATAAAATTAAAACATATTTTAAATGAATTTACAACATTTAAAATCTCAAATATATCTATAAGAGTTATAACTTATTGTCATCAATCAAAACAAAGTGGTAATTTACTACATATATTTTCCACTTAATTATCTTAGTTTGTAAGTCATAATAATCTATCAAGATTCAATAATCTTAACATGTATAGAAATAAATAAAAAATAATATCACATTATTAATATCTCTAAAAGTATACAAAATATAATTTTAGTTTGATAATGTTTGAATGACAATTCCAAAAGGAATGAATACAACCTACTTCTAATTTTTACAAATTTCCTTATTGAACCATAATGTTTTAGGATAATAAAATATTACATTTTCACATATTAGTCTTCCCTTCATTTATAAAAATGATAAGAGAATGAAACAACTCATATTTTATCATTAGATTAACCATTATAAATTACTTAAGGCAAAGTATCAATCCATTAATTTTTCAATTCAAGTAACAGTTCCATTTTCCCAAAATATAACATGAAATTCTAATAATAGTTGTAAAAATTAAAATCAAGAGATTACATCATTGTAGGATAACCAATCACTAATATTTTCACTTGTAATAAGATTAGATCAAAATATTAGTTTGTTAATAAAATCACATCATAAGGAGTTGTTACAACCATTAGAAATCAAATACATATAACTTGTACAATAGGTTATCTTCGAGACATAGATTCACATAATGTATTTATACTAACAAAAATCTCAATATAAATCAACTATGTAAAGAAAGACAAAGCACTTGAATCATTTTCCAATAGGAACATGCAAATAACCTACCCCACTTTTTGCAATGAACTCCCCATTGGTGGTCCTATACCACCCTATCCATGAGTTGGATGTCGATTGAAATAGTAGTGTTTGTAATAGGGTGACCTCGAGAATTAAGATTCTGAGATTTGTAACCAAGAACATAAAATAATAAAAATAATAGACTTAAGATAATGCATGAAAAATTAGTACTCATAATTAATTTTAATATTATAATCTAATATTATGAAAGATCTATTTGAATTACTTAATTTAATCAATGATTTATTAACTCATTGACTTCAAATGAGATATGCATGAGAATATACCATACATGTATGTGTTAACTAATAGTACTAAATGTATTCATGACTACTTTAATTTTCAATAATTATTTTCCAAAGAATTTAAATTAGCATTCAAAATCACAAGAACACCAAAAAAAATCATAACCCTTACAAAGAGTCATTGATTATATACAAAAATGGAGAAGATTCAAACTCATAAAATTTACACAATGATTCACTTAGACTACAACCAAGATTCTAATAAAAAATAAATTTAATTTGAGTTTTCAAAATAACTTTGAATCAAGAAAAAACCATCCAAGTCAACATAGGTTCCAAACCCTATCTAATAAGAAAATAAGCACCTACAGTCATATCATAATTGTATGATTTAATAGTCTTAAAATGCTCAACATAACCACAACACATAGCCAATTCATAAAATCAACCAATAATAACATAATGGAAAACAAAATTGACATCCTTTCCATTTTAAAATTATTGGAATACCCATTTCAAAATCCAAGCCCATGCCTTATCCAAACAAAACCCAAAAACATGTTTCACACTATCATAAAATCAATTACAAAGTTGAGTATAACTATTATACATAAAAACACTATAAATACAAGAATATAAAACTAAACATTTATTTCTTACATTATGGGTTCATAGTGAAGTTGAAAAACATTAAAATGAACCTACAATGGTTCATTATTCTCTTTATTCTCAATAAATTCAATAGAAAACAAATTAACCATTGCAATAAGCTCCAACACAAGGAGAAAACAAAAAGCACTTGTTAACCATAAATGGAGACAAAAACTATGGTTGTTATTCCTTATATAATAATAATCCCCTATTCCTATATGCACCTAGTTTTTCTCTTAAAAACTCCAATAATTACCATTAAATCCCATGGTGGTCCTACATTATAGATATAAACAACTGGTAATGTCGCTAAACCACCCAAAATTACCTTTGTTAAAATATGCAACTAAAAAATGGAACTCAAAGTTAGAACCCAAAGCTACTAGGACTCCAATTGTTTCTAATAAAATTTATGGAAAATTTTGGCTAGGGTTTGGCTAACCAAATCTCAAAAAAGAGACAAAAAGAATGCCTAAAACCAAAAGACTTCACAGATACTCAACCAAGCTTTCTTTGGGATTTAGGTCATCATGACCTAATTCTTATTGGCATAAAATACTAAAGTAAAAAATGTTAATATTAATAAAAAATAATGAATACACCTTGATTAAAGGTTACCTTATCAATCTAAGTAACCAAATCAATCAAATAGGTTAACCCAACAATCCAAGTCTTGCAAGATAACAAAACTAGCTTGAAGCATTTTAATGGAAATAAATTTAAAAAACTTCCAACATAGAATAATATAATTGACATGATTCCTCAATTAGGATATAAGAATTAAATCTAACATGATAATCAATCCAAATATTATGAGTATCTCTAATGGTGATAAGCAACATAGTAACACAAAGTGATTACGATAATAATCAAAATGAAAATTAAAACTACGTAGTCAAAGACTATGAAAAACCCACTTTGATCATATATCAACTGAATAAGAAATAAAACATTCAATAAAGATATAATCAAAAT
This sequence comes from Torreya grandis, assembly GCA_037957365.1. Taxonomy (NCBI): domain Eukaryota; kingdom Viridiplantae; phylum Streptophyta; class Pinopsida; order Cupressales; family Taxaceae; genus Torreya; species Torreya grandis. Next base: position 1,631,481 of record JARHVA010002433.1, on the reverse strand, counting down.
AAATCTCATAATCTCATTGTTTAAATATCAATATCCCATCATTACCCTTTGTTCCCTTTATTATTGTGCACCAAATTCAACCTAGCTCATTATTATTTTTCCTATTTCTACAATCATCTTAAGGATACATCAGTGGTATATGAATGGAAATAATATATCAAATATGAAATAATTTGAATTTGAATAAAATAAATCAATCACATAATGAACTGAATCAAATAATACATGATATTATAAACATATCTAGTACGTTACCTGTAGACACCAAAATCATATACACTGTAGTTTTGAATGTTGAAACACCCTTGGACCACCTTAGGACCCCCTTGGGACCAACTTAACCATTTAACCCCTAACTAATACTAACCATGGTTATTTTGAAAAACACATAAAACCCACTATTTTAACTCATTGAGCCTTTGTCAATCAACCATCAATGATCACCTTGACCATCGATAGTTAGGGTTCCTAGCTCCCAAACATAACACCAGCTGTGTATAAGTTAACATGGTATAATTTAATATATTCACCTTACTTAGTGATAACACATCATGATGCATAAAAATTAGTATCCTGATCTCTTATGGAGCCTTCAACCTCCATCTCTCTTTGACTATAAAAAAGGGGAGTAGGAGGTGAATAGGCATCCATAAATCAAACATTCTAGAACGCAGGTAATTAGGATATCAACCATTAGGTCTTCCTTCATTCCAAAAATTTAGAAACTACAATATATACCCAAACCTCTACCCAAATCAATCTCAAGGAAAAGTATCACTACTCTATCAAAATTTCTCCAAGATCAGCCAACAACTATCAACCAATAAACTAGGTACATTTTGTATTTCAAGTATGTTTGTTTAGTTTCTAACTTCCCTACCTGAATCAAAATTTTTTAAATCTTATCTCATAACCATAAAAACATAAAAATATCCCAAACCACTTACCAAAACATTCTATAACCTTTTCTTAAACTCCTTCAGAACCCATATGAATTATTGATGATCACTTTGACCATTGATGGTCACTTTCAACCATCGATAGTTACCCAACCACCGATGGCTAATATAATGACTAAGAATCACCCTCACCACTAATAGTGACTATGGTAAGAAATAATATCAAGTTATTTATACTTACCTACCCTCATCTAAATTCTAGTTTTTGTGTCCCTACCTATTCATAAAGACCTTACCTATTTTTTGAACCAAACTTGACTCCTTTAGCATTAGTATTAACCCTTTGCTTAAATAGTCTATTTTTATTTATCAATAATTTATCTCTTCTTTTATTCTCTTTCAATATTTATTTTCATTGGATGAAATTACTTTAATTTCATTTCTTTCAACTTAACTATTTTAAGAGTGTGGATTGGCAACCTCCTAGTAAGCTCATGCTTCTTGGATCTAGCTCGTGCTAGGCAATCCACCTTGCTACCCATCTAAAAAACCCCCTTACATGAGTGATTTTTTAATCTATAATTCATTCTTCCCAAGACAAAGAGGATATATTCACACTTTTTTGGTTCATATATGAGTAAAAAAATGGTTTCTTCTACCATGCCCTTATTACTAGTTTCTTACTTCTTTAAATAAAAACAAGTTGAATTTGAGAAAAACATTTTGGCACACCTAGTGGGACCTAGTAGCATATAGGTGTCATTTTATTCCTTATTATATGATCATATAAATAAATCAAACTTTATTTTTGGTATAAAATAAAGATTTCATACATTTATTGCTTGCATGTTTAGCTTATTTAGTTGAATTAAAAATCAAATTATTAAATCATAGCTTCACTTCTTTATCACTCACTATTACAAACCACTTAAACAAATTAAACATTAAAACAATTAACATAAGGCTTAAATATGGTTTCTTCTCTTAGAAGATTACCTTCACCCTTTAGCTATCTTACATAGAGGTCACTACCAAGAAGAGAGCCAAAACTCAACTCTTTGGTTGAGTTTAAACTCTAGAAATCAGTATATACTGGATAATCACTCGATACCCTTATCATTTTGGTGTGTGAAGTGAGGAGGTAGGCCCAAATACCAAGCCACATATTGATTTCCAATACAAATCCTTTTGAGAGCCTTGAACACCTAAACCCAACCACAAACTTATTTTTTATTACTAGCTCTACAAACGAAGTTCTTCACACTTTCAAACTAAGGCACAAGCCAAAAGTGAGATAAAAGATATCCTAAGATTTTAAATTCACTTTAGTTTATGTTTGATTTCCTTGAGATCTATTTCTTTTGTTTGATTTATGTTTGAGTTATGAGCTTTCTTTTCCCTTCTATTTATCACATGGTATTTACTAGACAACAATTGAGGAACAAACCAACCTAGAAGCACCTTCATATTCTTCATCCTCCAAGGAATATACCTTAGATTTTGAGGGTTATAATTTTTATAACCCCATACCATGTCTTAAATAGTTTCCCAAGATGATGTGGATTTTACCACTTTTCTTGACAACCCCATGGTCTTCCAACATTACCTCAACACCTTATCTCACCACACCACTACTTTGATTCCTACTAGTGATCCAGCTTATGGGATGCCTCCCAATATTATGGTCACCACTACATATACCCACCCTATAACCACTCAAACATCTTCCTCCACCAATAATCCACCTACTACTTCCACCCAAACTCAATCAAATAACCCAACCAGTGAACAAACGCCCCCTACACCAACCAAAAACTCCTCTCACATAGGGTAACCTTACCCTTAGTTACCCATACTCCATCCACCATGAGGATAACTTCTACCCATAATACCACTATTCCCCTTATCACTACCAACCCACTAATCTCTACCCCACTTCAAAATGTAGTGTTTTTTATACCTTATACCCTTTCACCTATCAGTACTAGAGTTACCACTCACCCCCAACCAATTAACCATAACATACCTCCAACATAATCCATATCAAGTCCCAAATCTACCAATTTGATCATACCTCTAAATCGACCCATATCAATCCCTCAACAAATACCTATGACACCCTACCCATGCTATATTACTAACCCATAAGGACACATAACTCCTTTTTTTACCCAATCTTTTGTTCCCATTAAACCTTATGTCGCATCATACCAACCCTCAATGACCACACAACAACATGTGGGATCCTCTCAACCTTCTACTAGTTATCCATATATTAAATCAACCCAACCCTAACAAAACTTACCATCTAATTATGGAGTTCCCTAACCCCAAATAGATTTGGTGAAAATGTTGATGGACAAAATGACTAACCTAAATTCATATATCTATGGGTCTCATAAACTCTTATATTATGACCAAATATATAAATAACCTATCCACCCATCCATCCCCATCCGACCTTACCCTCTTCAATGTGAACTACCCAAGTTTTCTAAGTTTAAAAGAAAGGATGACCCCCAATAACACTTCAGAGCATTTTGGCATTCTTGATACTTGATTACCTATGATGATACTCTTCTCCTTCAAACCTTTCCTATGTCTTTATCTAGATTAGCATTAGATTAGTATAGTGATCTCACTAAGCACTACATATTTTACTTTTACCAACTCACCCAAACCTTTTTAGATCATTTCTCAATCAATATATCTAAGAAGGTCTCCATCACCATTCTCTACTCCATTAGGTAGTTTTATGATGAATCAATTGCTGATTTCATGGCTCAATGGAGAGGTCTTATCAACTAACTCTCGTTCTCTTTACCCTAACCTGAGTTTATTGAACTTTTCTCTTAGGCTTTTTCCAAACATATCACAACCACTCTATAGGTTCTAACTTTTAGAACCTTTGATGACGCTTTCACCATGGCATGTAAACTATAAATTAGATCCATTAATGAGGTAAAGTTGAAACTAAGAAATAAAAAATATAGAGTCAAATTCAATGACCCTTACCCATCTAAAACCACCAACTAATATAACTACCCTAACACCAAACTAAAGGTAAGCATACACATGGTTGTCCTTAAAACATCCCTACCTCCAGTCATCAACCAATCCATCCAAACTAATTCCTCTATCTCCTCCAATCAATAAAATTGAAATCAAAATCAAGCTACCCCAAAATAATACACTTTATTAGGGGAGTCATATGCTTTGGTTTTGGAAAATTTGATCAAATCCAACATCATATAATCTCCTCCTATCAAACCTCCTCTATAATTTGATGTTTTTCATCCTGTGCTAGGGTAGCATAATGAGAATGATTTATGTGCTTTCCACAATGTCATTATAAATGATGTTATTAGGTCTAACACCTTCAAAACCATTATCCAAAACTTGATTGATAAAGGAGAACTTTCATTAGACAATCCTAATACACCTCCAAATCATTTACTCAACATATTTTGACAACCTTTTCCCAATCATGCCCCTTATACCAACCATGATGACAAAAAACCAAAATCTTCTCATCCTCATGAGGTCCATACAATTAGTGTAGTTATTAGTGAACCTATCATTGAGGAAACCATTACATCTACTACCTCTTCCTCCACTCCACTTATTAAATTGATGGAATAATCCTCCATTCCCTTGGATACCCAAAAAAAGGAAGCAATCACCTCCTCCTCTCCACTTGATGAGATAATAGACATACCCACCTCTCATTTGATAGAAATACTAGAATAATCAACCATTTTCATCACAAATTCCTCCCCCATCATGGAATCACCCTCTCTTTCTTCGAAAACCATTCGATAAGGAGGGATCCCCTTATTTAATCCATCCATCAAGGGAAGATGTTGAACTCTTTTGTTAAGGAAAAGGGTCAAGAATCCACTCCCTCACCTCAATATATGGGCCTAATTTTTTAATCTAATGCCTAAAGAATCAAACCCATTTATAAACCCTTCTCTAGACTATTTCAAATCCTAGAATTCTCCTCTCAATCTGATTTAGACTAAATCACCTTTTCACACCATCTTGGGATCCCCTATCAAAATAAACATGAACCTTTAACCTCACTTGTATCCACCATTAAACCTATCATCACCATAATCCCTTCATCAAATGCCTCTCCCTTCAAAACTATGGAAGAACCATCCAAACCATCTCCATCCCAAATTATCAAATCACCTTACACCTCTTTAACCAAACCCATCAATAACTTATGGGTACTTCCTACCCCTAGCCTTATCCACCCATCTTTGAAGTTAGAATTAACCCCAGCTAGTCCACCAAAGAATTCTATAACCAAACCAACCAAGATGGTGGAACCACGCAAAATCCCACCTAGAACCAAAATTGTACCATCCCCTTCTCTCTTACCTTCCATCTTGGGACCCCATCCTTCTTCCATCCTAGGAGCTCATCCTTCTATCAATAAATCCAACCCTCCCAAAAATACCCAAACTAAACTTCCTCCTTTTATCCTACCTTTACCTACCCCTTCTGAAACACCAACCTTCCCATAATTTTTAACCAAACTATCCACCTCCACCTTCCCACCTATCTCCAAACCTTCATCATCTTAATCATCCACCTCCAAATGTTTCACATTTAAATCCTCTACTTTAAAACCATTTAACACTAAACAAATTGAATCAAACCCTTCTACCAAAACCATTATACCACCCACAAGCCCCATAGTGAAGCTTACTTTTAAGATGGATCCCACCTCAAAAACCAAACCCCCATTACCCTCAACACCTTTTATCTATTATTATTTGACCATTTTACAAAACAAATTACAAAATTATTACATAAACCTTCCACCTATCAGACACTTTTACCCTTATAGTCCCAAACCATCTTGGTTCGATCATAGGACACCCAGATATGACATGAAGAAATATAAATATTTCCAAGCATATATCTGTAACTTATGGGATGAGGATGTTCTATTATCAAATGAGCCTATCTTGATCCCATCACCAACCAAACCACCAAATGAACCTATCCAACACTTACCTACTCCCACACTCTCACTTGAGAGTGAGGAGGAACTAAAGTAACCTTCTAGTCTAACACTTCCCCTCATCCAAACTATCCATATGGTTACCTAATCTTCGACCCAATAAAAGGATAAGGGAAAGGCCAAAGTTTCCATTCCTTAGAAATATACTTCCACCCATAAAAATTTTAACCAAACTCAAACACCTTCAGCTTCACCTTCACCAAAACCCAAAATATCCATCTTGGGTGCCTTTTTGTCTAACCCATCTAAAACTATCCAGTGAGTAGTTCTAAAAGAGCTTCACCAAAACCTAGTAAAGATGAGCCTATACAAACTGATAAAAACCTCACCCTATCACCACCAAGAATTTATAGATGCTCTAAAATATATACAAGTAAATCTCAAATACCCTCAACCTCTTGCAATCTTTGTTAGAGCTCTTTGACATTCCAACCTTGTCACATTTAAGGATATGGAAATACCTTTTGTTCATCCAGAAGACCCTGACCCTCCCCTCTTCATTACTATATACATAAATCAAACCCACATTAAAATGGTGATGATTTATGGAGGAGATAGTATTAACATTATCTCTTCTCATGCTTATGACCAAATCTAGATGCCAAAGAATATAATGTCAGAAACCTCAGTGGTCTTTCATTCTTTTAATGATATTATGGCCATAGTCTTGGGGAGAGTTGTCCTCCACATTTTATTGGGACCTCACACACTTATATATCTATTATAAATAATATAAGATGAGTTATAATATAATATATTACTTGGAAACCCTTGGATCTAAGCCATGAGTTGTGTCCTATCTACCTTACATTGATGTGTCAATTTTGAACATGAGGGTTAAATAATTATCATAAAATTTAAACCTAGACCTTTTGCATCTTTCAACATGAAATATAAATCCAATGATGTTATTATTCCTTGATCATACACCTCACCACTAACCAATAACAAATCCACCCTGACCATTGATGAATCTTCAACTATCTCATATATCCGTTCTTCTGAGATCCCCAGAGGACCCCTTGGAACCTAAGTTCTAACATATCTCATTAGGGGAGTATCATATTTTGGCCTTGGATTCCTTCCCTACTCTTCAAGAGTATGAGAACCTTGACCATGATCCTAATTATGATCCCAATATTAGAACTATCATTCTTTTTGGGCTCCCCAACCACTAAACCAATTTCATCTATGGGGGTCTTAAGCATCCACTTATCACTTTCTCCACCACCTTTTTTATCTGACTATTTACTTTTAATTTCTCCTATTTGGAAAAACTAAAATCCACTAAATCATACCTTCATAGGTGTGCTTGGAATGGTTTTTTCCTTAGCCATTATGAATACTTGATGAGTTACCTTTGATCAAAACCTAAAAACCTCATGATATATTTAGCCTTGGGTTTGTACCACTAGAAGAACCCACCGATTCACCCAAACCCATCACCACCATTGAGGAGGACATGCCATCCTCACCAACCCCACCTATTTTGACATCTAAGGATTTCAAAATCATCACTCCTAATTTTTTTTAATCAATACCATTAGTTTTGTCCCCCTAACCTATCAAAAGGACAACTAAACTAAAACCTTTTCTCTAATTCATCCTAAATTGGTAAAAAATAATTATCCTACCATCCACATTATCCAACATCAGGACTATGATTCCATTCTCACCTATCTTGTTTTAGGGGATTATTCTATCCACAAATCCCTTCCTCCTGAGAACCAAAGCATGTTGAATGAATCCACTATTGATGTCAACCTATGTATTTAGGATAACCCTCACATTATAAATATTGGTCAATTCCTAGATTCCTTAGAGCAATAGGATTACCCTTCCTTACTTCATGATCAAATAATATAATTTTCTTGGTCCTATCAGGATATTCCCAAAAGTGATCCTTCTATAGTTCTCCACAACATCATAATTCATACTAATGCTAAGCTAGCTAGGAAAAAGCTTTGTAAGATGCACCATCATATTTCCCTTTTAGTCAAAGAAGAGCTTCAACATCTCTTATCTATCAATTTCATCTAACCCATTGACTATACAAAATGGGATTCCAATATCATCCTCATTACCAAAACCATAGGGGGACTTTGCCTCTATATTAAATTTTTTGACCTAAACCTTTCTTTCCCAAAGGATGACTTCCCTTTACCTAGCATCAACCAATGTGTTGATCTTACAGCTAGCCATGAGATGTATCTCATAGATAGTTTCTTGGGATATAATCAGATCTTGATTTACCTAGAGGATTAATATAAGATTTCTTTCATCACTACTTGAGGAACCTTTTGCTACAGGGCCATGGCATTTGGTCTAAAGAACACTAGAACAACCTAAAAGTATAGGATGACCTACATCTTCCATGATCTCATCCCAAAAATTGCATAAGACTATGTAGACGATCTCTTTTGGAAATACAAATATCACAATGATAATCTAGAAGTTCTCAAAATTATATTTTAGTGCCTAATCCATTTTTGTGTTTGACTCAACCCTAAAAATGTGTTTTTGGAGTCCTATCTAGAAAGCTTCTTGGATTTGTCATCTCTCTCTAAAAAATCAAATTAGACCCTACCAAAGTCAAATTTATCCTTCGCATGCCACCCCCAACTCACCTTAAGCAACTCTAAAACCTATAGGGGAAGCTCTAATCAATCCCTTGCTTCATCTTGTAGCTATCAAATATATGTCAACATTTTCACCATATTATTACAAAAGATACATCTTTTTAGTGGAATAATTAATATCAATAAGCCTTTGATTCACTCAAATAACACATCCTTTATCCACCCATTCTCTTCCCTAATATAGAGGATCAAACCTTTTACCTTTATATCTCTACCACTAACCGTTATTTAGGGTAAATTCTTACTCACCATGATGAACAAAATAAAGAGCAAGATATATACTATATAAGTTGAATACTTATAGAGTATGAGATTTGGTACACCTACATCGAGAATATTTACGTCACCTTAGTCTTTGTGGTTACCAAACTTCATCATTACTTCATCAATCACAAGACCTATGTCATCACCAAAATTGGACCACTCAAGTACATGCACTCTAAACCATACCAAAACTAGCATATGGCTAAGTGGCTCATGTTCCTAGCTGAGTTTGACCTTGATTTCCTCTACTAGAAGTCTATTAAATGACAATTAATTACTAATCAATTGGATGAAACTCTTTTATTAGACAATGAACCAATTCCTTTTGTGTTTCTAGATGAGTCCATTGTCACTCTTTCTTAAGAGGACATCACCTATCAAATGACCATGGTTTTTGATGTCTCAAAGAGCTAGTGTGGTGGGGGTGTCATTTTTTTTCTCATTCCCCTCGATGATGAACCTCTTTCTATTTCCTTGAAATTGGATTTTGAGTATACCAATAATATGGATGAGTATGAAACCCTAGCAATAGGTATTCAAACCACTCTAACCTTGGGAGTTAAGATGATCAATGTCTTTGGAAATTTCCAACTGTGGTAAATCAAGTTAATGGATCCTACTAATATAAGATTGATGTCTTGCAAAAGTAAAAGTGACTAGTAGATGTACTCTTAGCATCATTTTATCATTACCTTATCCAAACTATTCCATGATCTACCAACAAGTTTATGGTTACAATGGCTTCCCTTGCTTCCCAAATCCCATCTCAACCTTTTAATTCTAAGATCTTTGCCACAATACATCACTTTATCATACCCTCTTATATCCAATCCAACCTCCCTACCATTTATAGTGTGGAGGAATCTCCATTAGACACTTGGTATAATAAAACCTTTAACTACCTCAACCTTGACATCATTCCTCCCAACCTCTCTAGGAATGCTCCAAGAAACTTTGTTTAGAGTACCTCTCATTATACCATACTAAGGGGAATCCTTTACAAACATGGTTTTGATGACATCATTATCTATTACTTATGTACCCATGAAACTTCCCATCCTATCAAGGAAATGTATGATAGAATTTGTGGAGGATACTTTAGTGGTGAGCTATCACTAAACATTTCCTTCACCTTGGCTACTATTAGCTAATCCTCAATAAGGACTATTATTATTATGTAAATAAGTGTGTTAAATTCTAACAACAAGATAATTTACATCATGTGCCACCCTATTGCCTTCAAGTATTTAAGGAATTTTGGCCCTTCTCATAATAGGTACTATATCTCATTAGGGAAATTGATCCTTATTCTTCACAATGATACCAATCCATCATCACCACCACCAATTATTTTACCAAATGGGTATATGATATTCCCCTCATCTTGGCCATAGTGGAAAAGATTGTAAAATTCATCAATCATCATATCATATGCCATTTCAATGTTTCCCATAAGATCATCACTAATAATGGAAAATATTTAAAAAACAAATAAGTCTAAGGTCTTTATGATATATTTAGAATTAAGTTTTTCCTCACCTTATTGTCCACAAGTGAATGGATAGGCAAAAGCCTCTAACAAAACCCTCAACAAAATTTGAACCAAAGTAGTTAATGTTTCTAGTTGGGATAGGCACTTGTAAATCCCTTTTGCTTTATGGGCCTATCACACTAGAATTTTAACCTTTATGGGTACTACCCCTTTCTCTTTAGTCTATAGAGTAGAAGTATTCCTAACTCTTGAAGTCTAGATTCCCTCTCTTCACATATCCTTGCAAGGCATGATTTTTGAGAGTGACTATCATCAAGAACATTTAACATGACTTGAACTAATTGATGATCACTACCTAATAACACTTAACCACCTTCATTTCTACCAAGAGAAAACCAAGTTTGCTTATAATAAGCACCTACAATAATGAGAATTTACTATCGAAGACCTCACCCTAAAGGAAAATCAACATGTAACTAATATGGAGAAAAACAAGTGATGAAAGTTTAATTTCAATTATTTTGGGCCATATATCATAACCGACAAGTATGGATCAAGAACTTATCATTTGTCCTCTCTTGAAGGCAAACCAAAACCTAAGCCTCTCAATGATTTTCATCTACATCCTTTCTTATGTTAAATAGGGATCAAACTCACCTTTTGTTTAACTTAATATCATCCCTTGATTTGTGATATTTTCACCTTCTTCACACTTTCATCCCATCCCTTTTGAGGACAACCAATTATAACATATAACCATTTGATTAACTATCACAGTCATAGTCTAGTCCCAAATATGGGTATCATAGCTCTACCCCTGGCATTGTTCTCATTGATACTCTTCATCCATAATTAGATGGAATATTGTGGTCATTATCCCTTAAAACTACCACTTTCACCTATCATTAAGCTCTTGTGTTCTAGGTTTTACCCTCATAAAGGTAAACCTCTAAGCATAAATAGAATTTTCCATGTTAAACCTAGCATCAAAACCAACTTGGGATACCAAAATATTTCTTGGTTCAAACATATATAACATGTATACTATTCCCTTAAAGTACATCTACCTAAAATCTAAATTTATTATAAAGATACAATGTTCCCTTGAAGGACAGGTACCAAAATAAACAAATCCAAACTTAGGCCACTCCCTTTAAAGATGGATAAGTAAAATTTATCAAAGTAATCATTTGAAGCTTCCCACATCAATCAACTTCACAAACCCATCATAACAAATAAATACAATAACCTATACCAAAATCAAAATAAGACATCCCAACAAATTTACAATCAACTTTCATATATATATCATCAATAGACTTCCTGCATCGATCAGTCTACACCTTGAATTAAAACATGAACTTATCTATTATGGATTTTAGGTCACCTATAGAAGGGTAAATCCAACCCTCAAGAGGTTAAATTACAATTCACATCACCTACCACCCATCTCCCCTACATACCATCTACAAATCAAGGTACTTTGAGCTTACTTGACATAATATGATCAAGACACCTTTTTATCAAACAATGCATGCTAATATGAAGCATTCAAAGGGCTTATGTTCATTAATCCAATCTAAATTTGGTTTTATTTAGTCCTTAACAATGAAATAACATCATTAATGTTTTTATCTTCTCATCATTGGTTCATGTATTCACATAGACATATGTCTCATGATTTGTATCTCTTTTTCCACGTCTAGTTTTATTATCTAGCTTACTTTATGTGATATCATCAACAAAATAAAGATAAACCATAAATATTACATCATTATAACATCATATCCATAACCATAATCAAAACATCATAAAAATCTATGACCATAATTAGATCATCGTATCCATGATCATAATTACCATAATCAATACCATAACATCACAGTGTCATAATCAATAAAATAAACCACATCAGCATAAACATCTATAATCATAAACATCATAACCATAATATAAACCATGAAAATCATGAACTACATTACATATATAATCATAAACCATGATCTTATGACATATCCATGATCACAACCATAATCATAAACCACATCACATATCAATGATCATAATCGCAATAAAAAAATCATCATAGTCATGTATAGAACATCCTAGCCATAATCAAAACATCATCACCATAAACATCATAATAATAATCCAAACATCATAATAATAATCCAAACACCATAACCATATATAGAGCTATGATCATAAACACCATAATCATGCATCAAAATAATCATCCATAATAATCACATGCCTAAGATAGTGGGTCTACATATCATTAGCATAATCATAGGCATAAACATCAAAACCATGAACCATGAACTGTGAACCATAAACACTAAACCATGAACCATAAAATAAAATCTATATATCATCATGTCATATACAACATGTATCATTACCATAAAATATTGCATATAGTCATGTGCATCTCTCTCTCTCAAAAATATGCATCTCATTGTAGCAACTCGTAAGCTGGTATCAAAATCATATGCATCTATGCATATCATATCATAAAAACTATGCCCTAGGGGTACCACTACCACTAGTCCCTCCTACACTATCACTACCATCTAGTGCTTTCCCCCTTGATATGCCTACCTACCCACCCATTAAAGCATCCCACTGACCTAAAGTCACTACACCTAGACCACCTACCAAGCTAGTTATGTACTCACCCCATCGAGACTCCTATGGATACTATGTCAAAAATATAGCCTCATAATATCATAAATCCTCAATTATGTCCAAGTACCATGCCATAAGGATGCTACTTGGTGGTCTTATAGGTGCTACAACTGTTCTTCCTCTCTATCTCAAGGTGTCCCTCTCCTAGGTCACCAAGCCTAGTGAAGTCCTAACCTAGTCCCTCTCACCTATCACAGTGGTAACCTAACCCTATAAAGTTTCAACCTAACCCTATAAAATGACAACATATCCTTCTAAATATATGATCTATGCCTATGTAGTGTCTAACATCACTCTTGCCTATCCATCAAGGCTCCCTCCCTATACTTATACCTATGGACCTCCACTAGTGAGATCCATATCCATAGCTTGTCGGCCCCCATTATCCCATCCAAAAATTTTAGATGCATAAATGGCTTAGTACCATGCCATATATATATCAACAAAACCAACATCATTTATCTCTACTCTAGCAAGTAGTTGCTTGTAATTAAGAACCACCTCCATTAGTTATGGCATTAGAAGCAAAAACTCAACATCCTCTTGCTTGTACCTTAAGAATAGATATAGAATCCCTTGTACCAACCTAAACTACCTTACAAACTCTATCAATAAATATGAGCTTAGTCTCACCCTCTCTCCTCAAAAAATCAACCTCTAGCTCTGTATTGATAATATATGTTGAGTGTAGTGGGCCCACCTTAGGAAGCTAATATATGGCTTCCAAACTACATCTCCATCCACTAGGTCATCTACTGCCTCTCAACAACAATCAATATCACTTACACTACCTCTAGATATTGTGAGTGTGTAATCACCCCTCCATCACATGAAGCCCACCTCAAAGTCCATCTAGGCATATCCCTCCCATGGTAAACTTATCAATCTCAGAACCTAGATATGTTCATAAGCCCAATAATGAATCAAAAACCCCATGCTGATGTTATATATCTAATAAACATAAAAAACCCATAGCTCCCTATATATATATACCAATAAAGTAGGTTCCCACCCAAAAACTATTAACCCAAACAACATCTCCACTAAAACACCTAACAGTAGATAAGGAAACTACCCACTATTCGAATCTAGTAATGTAAAACATGAGACTACCATTCATCAACTACCTATCGTATCTAGCCCTATGATATAATTTCCTATAGCTAAATCCTCCCACATTCCACCTGATCAAGTCATGAAACTCACCATATATGAGTTCCATATGATCATCTCTCTCCTTTCTCTTTATGTGATATATCAACTCCCCAATATTTACAACCATGTAATCTTATGTACATCCTCTAGTAGGATGGTCATCTCACCTATTGATAGGATAAGCATGTTTAAGGCTAGATCCCATATCTCAATGAGGGCCATAATCGTAGCCACATCTTATGGCATGTGTTGGTAGTGCCTCATCACACTGAGGGTGACCTACTCCATATGTATCTAGTAATCATCTGTCATCTCTTGATGGATCTTTATAAAGATCTGAGGCACTTAATCCCACATCTAGATCTGATTTCATGATTGTAATAATCAATATAATACATAGTTAGTTTTTTATTTACTAATTTTATTATGACTTTCACCCCATTTTTACCTCATTCCACCTACCTACTAAACACCTACTTTTTTTCTATCTTATCTACATTACCATATCTTCTAACCTACCCTAAAACTAAACAACGCTTAGCATTTATAATTCTAAAATGCTTAAAATTCAAATTATCCTTCATATTTTTATCAAAAACACTACCCTTCATCTTTAATCAAAAACATCTTACCCTTAAATTATTACCTTTAACCTTTAATCTACACCCCTTGATCTTCTAGTCGATCATTGACTGTCACTATGACCATCGATGGTTGACTGGCCATTTTGCCTCTAATATTTAACTATTGGTGATTGATTATAACCACCAACTATTGGGTATGACCACCAATGATCACTATGTGTGATCATCAGTGATGAAACCCTAACATTACCCTACCTAAAAACCCACCAAACCACCCCTTTCTCAAAACTAATTACCCTAGTATTTTTTTCTACCCTACCCCCAACCCACCAACCTCCCCAAAATTCATTTATACCTACTAAATTTTATAAATATCAACCCAAACCTAAAAACTAGGGGAAACCCCAAAATACCCTCCCAAATCAATAATAAAATAACAAAATTCAACTAAAAAATGACCAAATCAACCTACACTATCAATTCAAGGTAGCACCTACCTCATTCCTCAACTATCATCAAGGAAGAATCTTATCTCCCACCACTTGGTCATGTCTTTATCTGCCTTGCATCCTTAGTCTCATGCTAGCTTAACATAATGCTAATTAACCAATCAAAAATTGACCCTAACTCATTAGAATGATCATACAAAATGCCAAGAATCACCAAGTACATGGGAATCAGAGTGTCAAAAGCCAATAGTGAAAATGACTTATCTATTTTCACTTTTAAACCTCTAGCCTTTTAGGGTTTCACCTTGATCATTGATGATCAAGTTTTGGACCTCTGACCATCAATGTTCAGGAAACCCATTTATTATTATTTTTGGTACCAACACCTTAGTGCCACCTTTTAAAAATTACCCTTTTCCACCAAACCAAAAATAACCTTCAGATAACACCTATTCAACATAAACCAACCATGAACCATTGAAAAATACCCTCTCTAAGCACCTAACCAATTGACCATGTACCATCAACAACTATAATAAAGACCTAAACCTCTACCAAAATTTCTCTAAAGGCAAAGTACTATTACTCTACTAAAATTTTTCTAGGATCAACCATCATCCATCAAGCAAAAAACTATGTACATTTTGTATTTTAGGTCTATTTTTTTGGTTTTTGACTTTCCTACCCAAATCAGAACTTTTTGCATCTTCACTCGTAAACCCTAGACCTTAACTAAATCCCAAACCACTTATCGGCCCATTTTATAGTCCTTTATTAAACTCCTTTAGAACCTATAGGACCTGTTGATGGTCACTTCGACCATCAATGATCACCTTCAACCATTCATAGTTACCTAACCATTGATGGTCAGCATAACCACCAATGGTCACCCTAACCAATGATAGTCAGCATAACCACCAATGGTCACCCTGACCACTAATGGTCACTATGGTAAGAGATAATAGAAAGTTATTTCTACTTAACTAACCTTATTCGACTTCTATTTTATGTGTCCCTACTAATTCAGAAAGACCTCACCTATTTTTTGAACCCAACTTGACTCTTTTAGCATTATTATTAAACTTTTGTTTACTTAATTAGTCTATTTTTATTTATCAAGAATTTATCTCTTCATGTATTCTCTTTTAGTATTTTTTATCATTGGATGCAACACTTTATTTTTATTTCTTTCAACTCAAATATTTTAAGAGTGTGGATTAACAACCTCGTAATAAGCTCATGCTTCTTATATCTAGCTCATGCTAGGCAATCCACCTTACTACCCATCTAAAAAAACCCTTTATATGAGTGCTTACTTATATATAAGTCATTCTTCCAAAAAAAGGAGATATTCACACTCATTTGGATCACACGTGCACAAAAAAATAATTTCTTCTACCACAGCCTTATTACTATTTTCTTACTTATTATTTAAATAGAAACAAGCTAAAATCAAGAGAAACACTACCTAGCATAATAATAATTCAAATGGAGTTTTGACATTAGACAATAACAATCTAATAGCTAATAAAATAACTAAGAAATATGATAAGTAATAAACAATTGTGAAATCAATAGTGTTAAAATATTAAACTAAGACACTCAAATTAAGGTCATGATATCCTTCTCCACATAAAATAAACTCATCCCAATGACTAAAAAATAAAGGATAATGCTCCCTAATCGAATGTTCATCTTCCCAAGTAACATTATGTTTAGTTAATAGATCCCATTAGACCAAAATTAGATAAATTTATCTATTTCATAGTTTAATGTTATGATGATCTATGATCTTCATTGGTTTTAACTATATATTTTCATCTTCTAAAACTTGAAGATTTTTCCAATCCAAAATATGAGAAGGATCAAATACATAATTCCTTAAGAAAGCAATATGAAAAACATCATGAATCTTGGAAAGAGATGGAATAAGGAATAATTGATAGGCAATAGGGTTGACTTAATCTAGAATGTCAAAGGGTGTAACAAATCTAGGAGCCAATTTATAAGAATTTCCAAATTTAGTATAAATTTTATGTAGTCTAACATGCAAAAATACTTTTTCAATAGCATTAAATTCATGAGGAGTCATTTTCAAATCTACATATATCTTTTGTCTATCTGAGATAGCCTTCATATTTTGATGAATCATAACCATTTTCACATCATATTCTTATATAATATCAGGGTCATAAATAACTCTACGTTCTAGGTTGTCCCAACCAAGTGGGGTTCTACATTTATGCCCATGTAGAGCATTAAATGGAGTAATTTTCATCACATAATGATAGAAATTATTGTAATCAAACTCAACTAAGTATAGGAGATATTCTCATTTACTTTGTTGATCCATAACATACATTCTTAGCATGTCCTCAATTGCTTGGTTAAGCCTCTCCATTTTACCATTCATTTTTGGGTGATACAAAGAAATGAAATTTAAACATGCTCAAAATTCTACAGTTAAAGTTTTCCAAAATATCAAAGTAAATAATTTATTTCTATCAGAGATAATGAATTTCAGCATGCCATATAACCAAACTATTTCTTTCATGAAGTGTTTTTTAAATATAAAAGCATCATTAGTCAAATTAACAACAACAAAATAACTAACTTTTATAAATTTGTCAATGATAATAAAAATAATTTCATGTTTAATGTGTGACTTTGGTAAACCAATAATGAAATAGAGGGAAAAATCAATCCACTTACCTTGTGTAATCTCATGAGGATAAAATAAACCTCTTGGATGGTAATGTTTTACCCATTGATTCAAAAAAATTTGCTAAAAATAGTACCTTTTCAGCTCATGTCAACTTCATGACACCTAGATGAGAAAAATGAGGTGTTAGTATGCACTTATTTTAGTAAAATATTTCACAAGTCACTTGAATTGTGCACAAAAATTCTATTTTTATGGCTTAGCAAGCCATCATTTTTAACATAAAACACTAAAATTTTTATTTCTTATAGTCTCATTAGCCAATCCTACACTTCATAGAATAATTCTTTGGTATTTTTTTCCAAAATAGTAGTTATGAAATTACCTTGGAAAACAAATAAAGAATAGAGATAAGTGCATCGAATAAGAGCACAAACAAAATTATTCTATGTACCTTTAATATATTCAATGTTCATGTTAAACTTACTCATTATTATATCCATCTACACTAGATATCATTAATATCATCCTACATCAATAAATATTCCAAGTTTCAATTATTATATTTAACTTTAAAATGTTTACCTATTAGAAAATGTTTCCACTATTTCAAATCATGCACAATATTAGCAAACTCTAAGTCATATTTGGGATAATTATTTTCATGCTCCTTGAGGTTACATGACTCATATGCCCCAACCTTACCATATGCACCACCAAAATCCTACTTATAGGCATCATACTGGATTTTAAAGTTACCATTTCTATCTAGAATAATAATCATAGGTATTATAGTTAACATCTCTTTAATCCTCTTAAAATATTCTTCACATGATAAGGACCAAACATAATTTTTACCTTTTCATTAAAAAGAGTAATGGGGTTAGCTAATCTATAAAAAAAAAACATAAACATTCTATAATAACTAGCCAACCCCATTAAGCTATGCACTTAATGTACATTGGTATGTGTATGCCACTCTTGAATATTTTTTATCTATTCTAGATCGATAATAATTCCATCCTTAGAAATAACATGTCCCAATAAATGTATTTCAGTTTTTAAAAATTCACATTTGGAAAGTTTCTCATAAAGGTTATGTTGAATTAACCTTTACAACACTCAATGCAAATGTTGTTCATGTTTAGTTGCACTCTTAGAATAGATCAGTATATCATCAAGTAAAAAAAGAATAAACTTTCCCAAATAATCCCTAAATACACTATTCATAAGATTCATAAAATCAATAGGTGTATTTGTTAAACCAAAGGGCATTACCATGAGCTTGTAATGACCATAATGTGTATAAAAATATATTTTATGAATATATTATTTTTTAATTATTAGTTGATGGTAACCTAATCCTAGATCAATATTATATAAGACTATTTCATCTTTAATTTTTATCAAAGAAATCATATATCCTTGGTAAAGGATAACAATTATCGATAGTAACATTGTTAAGAGTGTGATAGTCCACACATAGACTAAGCATACCATCTTTATTTTTCAAAAACATAATAGGATCATGTCAAAGTGACATACTTGATCTAATAATTTCATTCTCTAATAATTGTTGTAGCTAAGCCTTAAATTACTAAAAATTAGCCACATTCATATGATAGAGAGCCTTAAATGCAAGGGGCCCTTGGCATAACATCAATGAAAAAATCAAATTCATGCCTAGGAGGAAGTCCAGGTAATTTTTTTTGGAAAAATATTAATTAATTCAAAAAAGGAAAATTGTGTTAAGTTTTTTCCTTTAGTAGTGTTGTTTCTTGAATTTTCATATCATAGATTTTATAACATTTTACATAGCCTTTTTTCAACTGTAGGGATGAAAGTAGCTATCTCATTTTAAGCTCATTAATACCTTAGATTTTAATAGTTTTTCCCAAGTCATCAAAAAATTGAATTACTTTATTACCAAAATCCAATGTGGATTTATGATGTTGCATCCAATCCATTCCCATAATAAGATCATAAGACCCCAAAGGTTCTAAAAATGTGTTTACTCTAATTGATAAAACTCTTAAAGTAAGCTTGATTTGATCTAAGCATTAAAAAATGGGTAACATTTTTCTTGTAATAAATTCAAGCTCCCATGATTATTTTAAACTAATAATATTTGGTTCACATTTATAAAAAAGAGTATGGGAGATAAAACTATTAGTTTCACCATAATCAATTAGAACTAAAACTAAAAAAACAACTATATTACCTTTGATTTCAATAAGGGTGGCCTAAAATTGAACATTCCTATTATCCATAACTACATACACCATATGAATAGTTGATTACCCTAGTTTTAATTTAGTAAAATTCTTATTATAGTGATTACCACTACATTACAAACATACCGGTGAAAATAGTACCATATTTTACCCTATGATAGCTAAATTTTGATTTCTTTGAGTCTAGTTTTTCTTGAATGACCTAGATTTAGAATAGTTGTAAAACTTATAATTTTTATTTTTACCTTGAAAATTATTAAAAAAATTGTTGCTTTTAATAATTCTATGACTCTGGTCAAAATTATTGAAATTCCTAGGGTAAGGAGAAAGATTTTTATCTTTAAACTATTGTTTAGTTAGTTTAATATCTTGTCTCACTTTTACCATGACCTTTATTTCTATTTTTCCCTATGAGTACATTATATCAAAGTAGTCAAAGTATTAGTATTGGTTATGTTTATTCCATAAATCAATATCTCCCTCATTCTAAGTTTAAACTTTGTTACCTTGGTTTCGTCATCATGCATATAGTTCACATGACATAACAAATTTAGAGATTTGTTCTCATTTTCTATTATAGACATGTTTTCTTACTTTAACAATACAAGTTTTTTTATCTTTTGATTGTTGAAATTGGCACTAAAATACCTCTTTAAAAACTAAACTTCAAAAAATAGGCCAAGTTAGTGTCAAAGTGTTTTAAATTTTTAGGGTTTTAGTAATGTAAATCCTATGTTTAATAAAAGGGATGAGTAGTCTAAATAAATGTAACAATATACATAAAATAACCACTAATTTTTTATAGATTTTAAATAGATCTGACTTTCTAAAAATACTAATAAATATGTTCAAATAAAGACTTATCTACAAAAAATATGATACATATGATCGAAGTGTTATAAATTGAGATAGGAATAGGTCTAATTATTGTCAACTGGATCCATGTGTTAGAACCCCTCCTAGACAATATTACAACATTTAGACATAGGTGCCATGTGGATATAGTGTCTTGATATTAGCCATAATGTCTTCTTTCCAAGTTATTTTTGGGTTTGTTAGTTTAGGTCCAAATTTTACGTCTATGTGATCAATACTTTTTTCCTATAGCTCTATTTTCCTCTAAAAACCCTAAGTTTTTATGCTTGTAAGGGTTTGAATGAATACCATGAGAAAAAATTGTTTGTTGGTATGATGTGTTAGATATGTTATTAACAAACATGTATGGGTATGTTACCTACATACTAATACTTCGAGGAGGCATCAAGCCTGACATAGATCTCCCACATTAGTGCTTGGTGTAATTTCAAGTGAATTCTAGAATGCTTGAGTATGAATGCATGAGAGAATGCCTTTCAAGACACTTGATATCTAAATACCTATGGTAGGGTTAGATTATTTAATGTATGGGCTAAGCCAATGTAATATTAGAATAATTAAGAGATTTACCTCAATGTGAAGTGGTAATTTTGTGTGCTTCTATGTGATAATTCCCACTTAGGGTGTAAGAGTGTGAGAGTAGTGTTTATATAGTGTTCTCATAAAAATAACTTTGGAGGGTAACTTAATAAAAGGTCTAAGCTGACATAATACTCTTAAGGAGATGTAAATTACCATTTTGGAGGGTGTAAGGACATATATCACTAATTAATTATGCCATTATGGGTCTCATGTGGTGTTTTGTAGGCTTCAGTGCTATTTGTAGCTACCATATGACTAAAATTGGATGAAAAAGGCCCCTAATACGGGTAAAGTGCTATATTAAGGGTGAAGTAACCTCATGTGGACATCTAAGGCATGAATGATCATTTTTAGGTGATTACATTTACCCCCCCCCTCCCCCCACCTTTAATTTATATATACAACAAAGCAAAATGACTAGTAAAAAGTAAAATGAAGCATACCTAGACTTACCTAGGAAGTGAAGCCCATGAAGCTAAATCTGAGTATGTGAAGTTGGGTTTACATATGTGAAGCATGATCCAATGCATGAACTATAAGTGAAATGTGCATAAACCAATCCTTACTTAAGATATCTAAATAGAAAAATACTATATTGTGTAAATAAGTAACTAAGAAAAATTGAGTAAAGAGATAGGAAAGGGGAAAGGTATGAATATAGCTCATTGGGTACGTAAACTAATGTATTAATTTAGTGACAACCTATGTGTATAAATTTATATAGTGATCACTTAGTGAATAGCTTGGAGTAAGTTGATATCTTACTCAATCCTATTGTGTGGGTACCTTAAGAACTCAATCTAGTTTTGAATTCATCATTGCCCACCCCTGTTTGGTAGATCATGACATATCAATAGCTTGGATTGGAATGATATTGTGTCCAACCATCTCATGTTGGTGACTCAATAACTAAATTAGGATATGAATCCATCATTTCCCACCCCTATGTAGTAGATGCATCTAAAAATAAACTATGTAAAGTACTGGGAATATCTAACTTTACATGTCATCTCCATAGCCACTTGGGTACATTAGGTGGCTCTAAACCACTTGAGAACACCAATCACTATAGATGGAATAAGGCATGAAAATTGTGAAAACCAATAATATGATGTCAAGTGTATAAAACATAGAGAATATCATGGAATTTTCCATTCCATCAAATCAACCATTGTGTAATTAAACATATGAAAATAATGAGTTGTGCACATTCCCACAATTTGGTATCTGAGCATATTGATTTGAGACTTAGTTGTAATAATTATATCTAAGTATTTGACTAAATATGTGAATGGTCATGCCATACATGATGCCCCAAATATGAGAAACTAATGTGAATTTGAGTTAAGATAATGTGAGTATAAGTAAAAACTGATTATAACTAATAAACCTATAATTAAATATATGTAAACTTATACTATACTTGTATTATTCTAGTTAATTTGAGTTGTTTTGAAATTGAGGATACTACACAATATTACCATGTGGCACTAGTGTCCTTATTTGGTTTCTAATGTCTTTTTGGTTTAAATTTTGTGTAACTGTACTAATTTTTGAGTTGCTATTTTTCTATTATGTTTACTTGTGTGTGATTTTTTCAAGCTAACCTTGTGTGCTAAAAAATGTTTTTTGAGTTCAATATAGGAGATTTATTTCTATTAAAAACACTCATGAATTCCCACTATTTTTAGGTTAGTTTTTAAACCTCTGAAATAATTTTCCTCAAAATAAAAATCTTTTCAAAATGAGTATTAGATAGAACATTTATGATAATTGTGTGATAGTCTAATATAATGTGCATAAAATCATAATGTAAGATAATTTGAGCATAAGTATATAATTTAATATGTATGGCATGTCTAGATATATGTAATCAATGTATATAACAAAAAATATAAGTCAAAATAAGTATCTACCCAAGGGGATTGGGCATGATGTCCATCACAACACCCAAGTAGGAAGGGTAGATGTATGAGGTTCCTCATGGCATCAAAAATTAGTGTCTATAACAATCAAATAAAAGTTTCATGGCCATGACACATATAATAAATCATACATACAAAACACTTGAGGCACACAAATTAGGCTAAGGGATCATAATACAAGGAATATGAGCACATGTCACTAAAACTAAGAAAACAAGACATATAAGGACGTGCTCAAATGTCCACATGTTCAAGAAAAAATCATGTTGGCTTAGAGACACATACATGGACATGCTCAAATGTTTACATAAAAAATTAGGAAATCACACCCAAGGGATATGGGCACATGTCCAAGGCATACATACTATGAATAGAAGTGGCATAGAGCTAAAGAATAATGGCATATTAAAATGACCTTAAATAGAAGAAACATATAAATACAATAAAGTCTAAACTAAGAAAGCTAAAAATGAAAAAATACACAAATGTAATAGAAATATATGTGGAACCTATGATCTACATATGCTAAGTATAAAGTAGTAATAGCCAAAAAAATATTTGAGTATGAGTAGCAATGATCAATATCAATATATAACAATGCCAAAGTTGGTATGTATAAAATGTAAATATAGAACCTGATGATTGAAACTATGTATAACATGCCCCAAAATGGTGACTATATCAAGTAAAGAACCATGAATCAGTGTATATGCCCCCAGTGGGTAGATAATAACAAGTTTAGATTAGTGTAGTGGACCTGAGTCCTATAGCAATCTACAAACACTCGATAAAAATAAGTGAATAATGTATTATGATAAAATTGACTATACTAAGATAGATAGCATATGTAGTTTCTAGAAAATATAATAAATGTAAACATACCAATGTATATAATTTCTAAATTTTGTGTTTTATGATTAATTATTTGAATGTTTTTGTGCTTTTAAAATATTGTTTTATTTTTATATTTTCTAGATATAAGATATGTAAAAGAAATATTAAAGTTAACTATGTATAAGGAGTAAGGGAGAAGGAAAGTATGTATGATAAGAAAGAAACCATATTAACTGATGTGTCTCATGGGAGACTCGCTATCATTATAGCATGTGTCAAAAATAGGAATGATAATATCTTGTGAAATTTGAATGATATGCTATAGTTAAATGTTGTTACAATAGGAATTTGAGTATTGATCATCATCAAAATCATAATATTGTTCATCATTGAAATCATAATATTATTAATCATTGAAATCATAATAACCTAGAATGTTAGAGGGAATTGCCTCATACTATAGAGTTGATCTTTTTGAATTGTGATTTGGAATATTGATTATGATTTTTTCTTTTTAAATTATGTTTATTATAGATAAATGGTGCTGTGGAGGCTATTTTGTTATAAATCCTCTTGTGATAATTCTTGTTGGCTTAACATGATTTTGATTTTACAACTTAAGTTCTTGCTCTTTCTTTAACATTTCATGTGTATTTGGCTGCTTTACCTTTATAAACTATATCTATGACTAATGTGCCTCAGGGTGTTCAATAAATAAAAAACCCTATTGGCCAATATTATCAACTTTTAGAATATAAGAAGTGATACCTTGGGCCTACTTGCCCAAACCTTGACCATTATAATCAAACTATTGTAGATATTTTTGACCAAAAGCACACAATTTTGAAATTCAAGCCTCATTTTGGAGAGGTAGCTTTGCAACTTTTACTTTATTGACTTGTGTTTGTTATATTTTTTCTTCTTTTGATTATGATTTTAGAACCTCTTATTGTTTTAAGTTATGTTTTGGTAGTCATTTATGTACTGTTGCTAAACTTGACACTTTTGAATTGGTAGATGTGCCATGTTATGTTGTGTGGATGATGTGTTACTATGTGAGTCATATGTATCTATTATCTATTTTATTTTACATTTTAATTATGAACATTAATCATATTGGTGCCCATGCATTATATGATATGCATAAAAATATTTGGATCTCCTCATTAGGTGTAGAGGATGTAGGTTGATCAACTTAGCTTTAATAATTTCCTTAGTCCCTTACTTGATCTCTTATTTGATCTTTGAATGATTTTTGAATCACTAGTTATGTATGTGCTTTATTGTGATTTACGATTGGGATATGTAACATTATTCTCCATAGATTGACTAGGTGAAGATGCATTTATATGATTTACACTATTATGCCCTAGAGGCCTTTGTCTTGTAAATAAATTTTCCAATGTTTTAATATTTTCATGTAATAATTGATTCTAACTTTGTAAACATGCAATTATCTTGATCATACTTATAATTTTATCATATAGAGTCTCACAAGTGCAAACCTTAGTTGTTTCTGATTGAACATGTAGGCACACACCTTATAGGGAAAAGGTGTGAATAGGATGCTTATGGGGATTAGTGACATTGGTATAGGATATTTAATCTCATGGATGGGTGATAAAATGGACTTGGCTAGATGTAAATTATCTATCACCCCCATGGATATGAGGAAGAGGAAGAGATTCTTTCCTATGCATAAAATATGATATTAAAACTTGAAACATAGTGTTTAGCTTATGTGTTATATCCTCTATGTATTTAAGGGTCTACTTATTAATGGAATTCCAAATAGGATAAAGATAACATGCTATGAAATATGACATATATTATAATCATCTATATGTTTGTTTATGTCTTTTTTGAGTTTAATCTAAATTAAAATAAATGAGCATGAAAATGAAAGTATTAAACTTTAAAACAAAAAATGATTAATTTATTATATAATTACGATAATAATTATATGAAATAAAAATAAGAAGATATATGGATCTAAAATTTGAGTTCTATAAATGTAAACCCTAGGGTTATCTAGGGTTAGGGTTTAAATAATGTTTGAAGTAAGTTAGGTTCACCAAGTATTTTAACCTTTTAGGGTTTTTACTAATGCAAATCCTATGTTTGATTAAAGGGTTGAGTATTATAATTTAGTGAAATAAT